>JAURVB010013159.1:0-134005 GCA_033002965.1 Piper betle | reverse complement strand
GCTACCGGGTCTGCAGCCCAGTGGCTCCTCAGTAGTGCCCTTCAGAGTGTTCACGTGGAGTATGATGTTTTCCTTCATATGAGAGTTTGCTCTCATAGCCAGTTTGTTATAGTTATTTTATTTTCCGGACCAGTAACGCTTGTTATTGACGTTTTTCTTATATATATGTAGGTGATAAGCACGAGATGGATGAGCCAGCTTGGACGGAGGAGCAATGAGGTCTTGTGCACACACATGTTAGATTTCTGAATGTTTAATATTGTATCATTATGTTATTATTTTGTGAGTGACATGATTAAATGTTTAATGCATGACAATGACATGAAATGAAATGATCAGAGTAGCGTAGCAAAAGTGGGGTTAGGACCCAAAGTTCAGAGAATGATGAATATAGTAGATTAGAAGCTTGTGTGAATGCTATTGTTGCTATGCGTATATATGTTAGAATATACGATTTTGACAGGGTGGCCCCTAATTGTATTTTTAGGGGAAATTCTGTCCCTTTCGTTTTAGAATTTTTACTAATTTTGATTGTGATTGTGATGGTGTGAAATTTAATTTGCATGTCATTCATGTAGTACCATGTTAGGATTTTGCGCATTTATTCATTCACGATGGATCGTATCTTCATCTTAAGACGCCGAGATTGGATCCGCATGAGTTAGGTTCGGGTTAGCCGACCTAACCGGGGCCTGTAACATGCCGGTTCGGTTCACGAGCGTGATCCGGATTTGGGGTGTTACAAATTATCTAGCCTCTAAATCAAGTTTGGTCGTCTGATTACAAGACTAGAACAGATTAAATCACATTTTTTAAAAAAATTATCCACACCTATGACTGTTGGTGACTGACTTGCAACTGGACTTGGCCGCCCTACGGCTAGATCCGGCTAAGAGTGGTTTGCTGTGGCCGGATACGATCAACCAGAGGGCAATCGGTGACCAACGGTCAATGGGGTTTTTTTTTAACATTTATAAAATCTAGTATAAAATCAATTTTTCAACATGATCGTTGGTTTTGAAGTTTGTCGAAAATTGTCATTTAAGTTGGGGCATATATGTATGTTAAGTATACTTTGAAGTGCATATTTACTTATATTAAGTGTCAACCATACTTTGAAGTGTATGTGCATATTTACTTATATTTCTAGTTTGATTGAGTCATCATGAATTATCATATTGACCCATGCATAAACACTTATATGTATACGTTACGTGTGCTTCTCTCTATTATCAGATTCTATTTTGATTTACTAGTCATGGATTACTATGTTGGCCCATGCACCAACATTTATAGATATCTCTATATATGTTTTTTGTATGATCCCATTAGAACAAATATATTACCATCGACTAGATTTCAGTACATATATATGTTTATATATGATACGAACATGTTACCTATTGACTAAAATTTGGTACATATATATATTTAAGTATGATTGGGTATGTTACTGTCTATTAGATCGAATACATGTATATGTTTATCTGTATGATGCAGACATATTATCGTCGACTAAATTCTGCCACATGTATATATTTATATATGATACTTGTATGTTAATGTTGACTAGATTCCAATATATGTATATGCGGTACATATATATGTTTATGATGTAATTATGTGTTTTAGCATAGTATGTATGTATATATGCTTTTAGTTGGCCGTTGAGTGGTTATAACCTATGCTTTTAAAATTTGCTTCCGTGAAATTTGTATATTAGTAGTTAAATTATTAACTTAATGAATTTTTAACATCATACTTCGGCCTGTCTGTCACTAGACCAAATTGGGATGTTACAACGTCGACCACTTTTTCTTTTTCTTCTGTAAAGGCATGGCCAAATATGGCTACCAACGGCTAGATGCGATAATGGCTAACCATCACCCCGCGAGATCTGGCCAGGGGACGGCCAAGTTCAACCCACATTGGCCAAACTTAGCCAGTGACGGCCAAACTTACTCGACTATGTTTGGTTTGGCCAGTGTGGCCACGCAGCCGACGTTGGAGGTGTCAGGGGGTGTGGTATGATTTTTTTTATTGTTGATTTTTTTTAAAAAAAATAATTAATGTCGATCGTCCTTATAATTAGACGACCCAAATTAAAATTTGGGGCAGAAAACTCTTTGTACCACTAGCTCACCCAATCACTTCCTCTATATATATATATATATATATATATATATATATCAGAGGCGATTGCCTGAGCGGGAAAATTTTCTTACCCCAAAATCTAATCTGGGCCGTAGTTATGATCAGGCAGCCCACATTCATTGAAAAAAATGAATCCACATCCTTCATCAGATTATACAGAAATATCCTTTTAAAATTTTTATTTACTAAAGTTTTATCCTCACACACCTTATGGAGGTCCCACAATTCCTTTGTTATCATATCATTACTCTACACATTAAATAATACCTTATCATTTAAGACTAAAAATATGTCTGTCTTAAAAATCTCATCCTCCTCACTAAATTATATATCTATCATCTTTATTAGTTTCTAGAGTTTTTCTTCTGATTCATCCTTCACTGGTATAGCATGCATCTTTATTTTCTATATTATAAAATTACTGTCAATAAATTTAAAAAGGGAAAACTTGGTTGCACCCTTTCCACCCATCTTGTCAAACACAAATAAATCAAACAAACATGTTCTCTGACCCGGCAACTCAACTTTTAGTCAACCATATCTCTGAAACTAATTGTTGAGATTTTAACACAAAATTCCCAAATTTTCTATTGTATTTTGACAAAGCAAATCAAGCAAAATAATTCTCAATCACTTATCACAATAATATAGCAAACAAACAATACATCAAACCGAAATTAATGTGGAAAAACCGCTCAATATGAGGGTAACAAATACAAAGTTATCGCCTGTGAAACCTTCTACTATTACAAATTAACGGTTACATTATATTTTTCTTCAAGAGAACACAAGCAACTATACAATCAAATTTTCACCAAATCAAGGTGGAATACAAGGAATAATAAAACATGGAGATGGATGATTGATTTAGAATGCGTAAAGACTCTAACTCGGAGATCTGAATCGACCAAAATCACCGCTTCAATCTCTTCTAACCAATCCTTAACTTCTCTCGTATATTTTTCCTCCTTATCCCTGGTGCAAACCCTCAACTGATCTTATGCACAAAACCACCCATCAATATAAATGAAAAATATGTATTTATAAATGACTGCATCTGCCCTGTTGCACGAGCCCTCGCACCACGGCACAATGCATCTGGAATCTGGCTCGTGGGTGCACCTTGCGTCAAGGCACACACACAGTACGCCTAAGCGCATGATATCTGTGCAGTTCCTCATGGGAGGAACACTAACAAATCTCTCCTTCCTGCTATGAGGAGCACTCCTGTATTAGTTTTAGCATCATTCATCCTTCTCCGATCACCGGGAATGCAGTGACCATGCCATTGATATGAGTGGTCATCCACTTTTGACTCAAAATTGTCTTGTCCGTCTCTCTTCGGTCCATGTTGGCAGGAAATACACGGTTTCAGTATTCATGTAAGGCTCGTTTTGGAGTATCTGAGTTCTAGACTATTAAGGAGAGTTACACTAGCATTCGTTGATAGACTTTCTTTAGAGATATTGAAGAATTTCCCCCTCGATTCTATCAGCTTTTACTATCCTTCCATTAAAAATAGTGATACCGACAATATTTCCATGATAATACCTTCTATAGTTTTGTTCAAGGTGACTGGTTCGGATTTGGCTGAAACTGCATTTATAACACTAATGCTGGAACATAAGTGATTGGAAAAAGTTTGGTTCAGTAGAACCAAGTTCGGTGAAAATGGGTGGACATGCTCTCCTAACTTCAAATTGAGAACTCTTCATTTAGATCAGTTAAACTATCTATTTGTCAAGTGCCTTATTGCAGAGGACAGTGCATGCCCAAACATTATAAAATTGAACGTCACCTATTGCAAGCTTATTGCTATCTGTTGGAGTGAAGCACATTATAACGGTATGCAAAAGACTCAAGTTGTTAAATTTGGAAGGTCAGAAAGAGTGAGAGATTTTGGGTCATTTGAAAGGGCTAAAAAATTGAGCTTGAGATTTTACTGACTCCAAGATCAAGAGCTAGCAGCGAGGGTGGCGACAAGCGACGGGGCGAGGGCGGCAAGGGAGGCGACGGGGCGGGGGTGACGCGGAGATAGGGGACGGGGCGATAGGGTAAACATTTAGCTCTAGTTCTACCCAAACTTTTTTTAGTTCACCTTAACGTTACCTACTTGTCAGAAAGCAATTTTTGGATATCAAATAGGCCTCCTAATGTTAATCTTACGGTAGCTGATGTGTTTGGAAATCCTCGGCCAGACAAGTATTTTAGGTAGAGCCGGCAAGGAATTCGGCCGTTTTGATCCTTTGATCCTTTTACTATTACAGGGCAGGGGCGAGGGGGCGGTGGCGGCGATCGGGGGAGGAAGATGGGCATTGTCGGGGAGACGAAGGGGGGATGAAATAACGGTGGTATTTTCGTAATTAAAAGTTTACTCGACTCCCACACGAGTTAAAAATAATAACTAACTCTAAATAATTTAATTTTTTTTAAAAAAATATGAAAAAATATCATAAAATATAATACAAATCATAACATAAAAATGACATCAGAATAACATGTTTTATAATTAATAGCTCACCAATTTTAGCTAAGTTAAAATTTTTATAGAATTGATTTAGACCGATTCAACTGAACTGATTCCTGACCGATTTAGACTGATTTGATCCAATTTATTGACTCCCTTGAAAAATGATTTCGATTCTAATTCCGATTTTTACAACTACGGTGGAAATACATTCTTTATCTTCAAGTCAACCAAAATTTTTGAAGTAGAATGGCAGATACTCCAAAACCCAATTTGAGAAAATTGTCTTTCATAAAACATCTCTTACATGGTGCGATGCGGAGACGAGATACTTGTTGGTTAATGAAGGATCCGATGCCGAGATTGAAGTTAGAGTAATAAGGACAATAAGATAAAAAAGGAGCCGAGCCATTATAATTAATATTAAAACCAATCATAGACCTTATTAGATGATAGGTCTAGCTAGTGATGTACGTTAGGATGCTGCCAAGGGCCACGTAAAACTTAAGTTAGGTAGTTAATCACCGGCCACGTATTAAAAGTCTGAGCCGTCAGGGATGCATCGATGCATCATCAATCGTGACATCCATAGGAACGATACTACCAGCGATGCATCGCTCAATGCATCACTGCTGGATTTTCACAAGCAGCGACTGTATCGATCTCACGAGCCCACAGTAGCGATGTCATCGATCGTGACATTGGTGGAGTGCCAAAGGCTACTGCCCACGTTGATTTCACGAGCGATGCATCGATGTCATCATCTCTGCTCACAGGGCCGTCGAGGAGACCATCAATGACATCGGCGGTGGCATCGTTGATGCTTCGGATGCCACTGTCTAGAGCGATGCATCTAGAGACACCATCGGTGCATCAAACCGATGAAACTCCAGCCATTCAGGGGTCCATCGATGGCATCGGTGCAGCAACACAGATGGGCATTTTGCTACTATCCACACCCATGCTTGCAGCGATGCATCGTTGACTGCATCGCTGGCCTAAAAACTTAAACTCGTTTGGGTTGTGAGCACACAACCTTCTATAACATGAATTAAAAACCGACTCATTTAAGGGTTAATACACCACATTCAAGATGTTTAAGGATATACCAACTTGAAATGAGCAAGGTCAATCAGTGTGTTAGGAAATAACAAGGCAACAACCAACAAAATTACAATAACAATGATGAAAAAAAACCAAAAGAGTAATAAACATACACATTTTACATGGAAAACCTCTTCTTGATGAGAAAAAAAATACAAGAATATGATGGGAGTCTTCCCTGCCGTGCCAACAAGAAAATCAAAGAAAACATTTCAAACCCTTCACCATGAGAAAGACAAGAGTTCCGCTTTCTTTTCGATCTCAAAACTAAGATTACGACGAAGAAGAAGCCCAAAAATTAGATATAAGCACGAAACATAGGCCCCCAAAACCGCTTACGTAGATCTAGAAGCATTGTCGGCACCTGGATGTCCAAAGGCAGCGTCTGATCACTCGACACCCACGCCCCAACACGTCCGGGGCGCTGGTTTTTCGGATGCCACTAGCACAGGTGTTCACATCCCAGCAGTCTTCTTCTACTTCTCCTCGTCTTCTTCGTCTTCTCCATCTCCAGCCGCCAACCTCAACTCTGACATTTTGGCGATGCTAACCAGTGACAATAAGGCTCCAGACAACAACACTCGGAGGCCTCAAGGGCCGGTGGGGCGGATCAAGGCCTAATCTTCTCGCCGCCGGCCCTACGGCCATGCAAAGGGTGGGAAGGTGATCGGAGGTGACTACTAAAAGGGGGTGGGGGTGGAACACTCATGAGCGGGCACGAGTGAGGTGTGTGGTCGATGAGAGTAGACAAGCGAGGACTACAAATGCGTGGGGTTCTTCTGCAAAGACGAGTACCGCCCCCAACAAAAGTCCGCACCTCCACTCGGAGACTGGTGGCACCTTCTGCACCAACCCATAAACCACATCACCTCTGACCTAGTTTTTAATTAAGAAACTACATTTGCCCAGACACCAACTCCACTCTTTTACATCTACACTGCCGGAAAAATGTTCCCTTCCATCTAAAATTTAATTAATGGCGCCAATGTTGTCGCCACCATCGACGATGCTGTCCGCTCTTCATACCGTTGTCACCGCCATTGATGCCAATGTCAACAATGTTTTCATCAATTAGTATCAAGAGCGAGGTTTTTTGTTTCGTGTATCGGGAACGACGATCATTGCTTTTTTGTCAACCAAATCCACCAATGCACTCGCCAATCCGATTCGTTCCCAATACCACCATGTGGAGGCCATCGCCACCATCATCTACAAACCATTCTTTACCTACATCTTCGTTCCAACACCACCACTAAGACAAATGAGCAAGCTTTCCAACATGTTGGCACCGGAATAATTGAGGATACCCCCTCCTTAAAGCATCAGAGCTATCGCACTAAGAGGATTATATCACAGAACTTACAACATTCATACTGATCTCATAAACCAACACCAATACGTACTTCAAGAGATAGTGAAAGACGTTCACCAAGAGCACATGGGTGCTTATAAAAATTGGTTTCCCAATATTTCTACAATGCTCATGTTAATTATTTCTATCCAAAAGAAGATAATCTTCAACAAACTTCAGATGCACCTTTAGTCATAATGCCTACTGCTTCAAAAATTACAGAGCTTTCAATCGTGGGTCTACCTCTCCAACCATGGGGCATGTATTTTCATCCAATGCTCAAGGCTATAAATATTTAAGTCATACCACTTAAATTATATTAATACCCTTATATTTAAAATATATGAATACCCCCATTATGATTTTCAAGCCTCATTTTGACCCTCACAGGTTCACTCAATTGACATTTAAGGGTAATTGAGTGATCTCCCCTCCTCACATTCGCAGGCTGATCATTTGGTCAACCAAACTGTTTACTTGATTAACCGAATTGAAATAATTTACTTAATTAAACAAAAACTAAATTGCAATTGATAATCAAATTGACCAAACCGAACTAATTCTGTAAAACCCGTGACTCGAGTCAGGGTTTTACGTTACCGAATCAGTCGGTTCGACCGTTGGTTCGAGTCGAGTCAATTTCATGAATCGCGTGCTGAGTCGAGACTAGCCGTGAGTTATGAGCGATGAGAGTCAGGTGTATCGGAATATATGATGATAACGTGGAGGAGATGGTGAGAGATGAGTTATCAGAATATATGAAAGTATGCAATAATTTTTTTCTTTTATATGTTTGATCGTAGAAATAGTTTTAGGCCGAATAACGCATTAGGACGCGTTTGATTATATTCGGGTGGGTCATTAGTTATAGAGCATGCCATTTCGATGTTGTTGTGTTTGTTTTATTTTATGTGATTTTTTCATATTTTTCTAGATTTTTTAGAATTTATTACGAACTAGTTATTATTTTGACTCGAGTAGGAATCGAGTCAATACTTAATTACGAAACTGCCACTACAACACTTTTTATCCCTCCCGAACCTTCTTCCACCCAAACCCTCGCCGCCACTGTGGTGCGCTGCCGCCGCCGCCGCCGGAAAACCGCCGACACTCACCGGAAAACCGCTGACACTCGCCGGAAAACCGCCGACACTCGCCGGAAAACCGCCGACACTCGCCGGAAAACCGCCGACACTCGCCGGAAAACCGCCGGAACCGCCGGAAATTGGATTTGTGGGAAATTCGCCGGATCATCCGCCGAACGCACCCGGTCCAATCTGATCGGACTTCGGACGCCGCTAGGTGCTGAATTCGAGTTTTGAGCCACGAAACGGAAACCCTAGCCGTCGCCGATTTTCGACGACGCGAGGTATAATTTATTTTAATTTAATTATTTGAAAGTTTTGATTATTAGAATTGCATGCTAGGATTGGTGAATTGTGTGTTATAATAATATATATAAATGTAGATTTGATTAAGGATAAAAATATGAAATTTGTTTGATTGTGTGGTGTTAAAAATAGAAGTTATGAAACTAATTAGGGTTATTAAGTAATAATCATGATCTAATCAAACTAGCTTAAGTAGACTCGCTAGAATTGATATAGGTTGATGTGTGTTGATTGACGTGTGATTGTGTTGATTGTGTGTGTATGCTATAGGATATGTGATTCATCATGCGGGCGTTAGTTTTTAGCTTGATTGTGTAGGTACGGTGTAGGAGCTCGCCGCCTAGGCGCGTGGACCCGTTTGGAGCTTCTACCAGGTCCGTTTAGGACTCGTTCTCTGATTTACGCTACTCTCTTGTGTATTTGATTTATTATGTGCAGGACGAGTTAAGTGGCGTTTTATCGAATCCCACTTAACTCGGGCCATTTAGCCAACGATTTTCCGGATTAATAACCCTCGAGGATGAGATCCCTCGAGTTTGTTTTCGAACTTCAGATCCAGCTCATGTTGCCTTCGGGCCTATTGTATAAATCCCAACCCAGACCTATATATATGTATAGTTTTCGTGTTTTGGTGAGAGACTGAATGAGGGAAATCCGACTACCGTGCTACGCGAGCGGGCACGTGTGTCGACAGTGGGCTCTGGAATGGTGTGCGGGCCGTTTCATTCCCGAGGGATCCTGACAACTCCACCTTTGAGTTCCTCAAACCCGGAGAAGTGTGGAGGTTCACGGGTACTGCATTGCAGCGTATGTCTAGACTTGTGGTTTCAAAGGGTACTGAAGGCGACTGCCTGAGAGTACTCGGCCTTCGTGCTCAAGGCCAGGAGTAATATGGAAGGTGCAGAGGGCGGAAAGGAACGAGATTTGACGCGAGAAGCAATAGAGAAATGGCCGAGGCATGAGAATGTGAAAGATAGGGGGACGCTGTCGACCCGAGGGCGACGGCTCCCGTATGTGCCCTGATGAGAGTTCTTGAGGAAGTATATGGTTTTCATTCAACAGGAGAGTTTGCTCTCCTGTGCCAGTTTGATATTAGTTATTTTCCGGGCCGGTAACACTCGTTACTGACGGTTTTTCTATATATATGTAGGTGAGAAATGCGAATGATGAAAGCTGTCGGGACTGCGGAGGAGCAGCACGGAACCGCGCACACATGTACCTGCCGCATGTAATCGTATAATGACGATGTGTTATTGCTATGTGAATGATGATTTTGATGTGTTTGTTTAGATAAATTACTTGATATGAAATGAATGGATAAATGTGAATGAGTAGTGAGTTTGGAGTTCAGACTCGGCTCAGGTAAAAATGAATGAGATAATGGTTGAATGTCATGGTAGATTAGTATGTGTTACCATATTTTTTATAAAATAGTATATATTTTCTTTTGGTTGTTCATTTATTATTTTGTCTTGTCTTTGTTTGTACATCATAGCATGCATGTAGGACTACGTTAGAACCCACACATCCCATCCATGCATTTCATGTCTGCATCTCCATCTTGAGACACCGAGGGCAGATCCGGGTCGGCTTAACCGAACCCAGTAGATTAGCGAACGGTTCGGTCGCCGGTGACATTTCCGGATCGGTTCACGGGTGAGCCGAAACGGGGTGTTACAAATTCGATTTAGTTTACTTTTAACCAAACTAACCAAAATGATAAACAATATTTTCTATCATTAATAGTATTCATTCTTTAGTGTTTACTTTAATTATTTTCAAGTTTTATTTATAAAATAAAAAATTATTAGCACAAATTTAAGGATAATTATAAATTTATTATAAAAAATTATATAAATAATGTTCTAATTTGGGATATTGTATAATATATAAATAATATATAATATGTTAAACTTATATCTCAATAAATAAATTATTTTTAATAAATTAAACTAAAATAATAATTTTATAATCCTTTAATATACATCATGACTAGAAATACATAATGACATATGTACAACATTGAAGAAAAAAAATGAAGAAAGTGATGTAGACAAATTTTTTTCTATTTATTTGTTTATTTGGTTTGATTAGTTTCAATCGAAAACCGACCGAACTAAATCTAGTTGATTTTCGATTTCAATCGAACTATAACTAAACCGAACTAGTACTGAACTGAATTACGGAAATGAATTTGGTTCGGTCGGTCGATACACCAAACCATTCTTACCCTACCTGCCTGCCGCCGCCCCTTAACTCCACCCTCTCCATCCTCACTGCTGACCATCACTTACCCCTTGGCCGCTCCTTCCTGCTTCTACATCACACGACCTAGTCCCCATGACTCCCCTCTTCTCATTCACTTTGTCAGCCACAAACAACGGCGATTGAATGCTACATTTTGATATCCGGAGTCTACCATACCAACCTTTCTAAGATGAACACCATAACTTTCCCCAAGTGTCCCATTTTACAAATGAACGCGGTGTAATCTTTTCTTGTTAGTTTCTTTGGGTATTAAGGGTGGTGTTAATGGATCTTATTTATTCATTAGTCTGTCCATGTTTATTTCCATTAATAAACTATTTAGACATTTTTAAAGAGCCATATCGATATGGACATTTTTTTAACCCAATGATAATTGGACATGGCATTAGGCATATACATGTCGTGTCCGTTATTATCCATGTCTGTTCCCAATTAATAAAGAAGATAAGTTTACAGAAGATTTGTCAAAGATTTTTCCAAATTTGTTACTAATCATGTATATTACTTTTATGTTTTGGATGATTTGCCTAGAATTGCAATTATGCATGAAAATTTCACTAATAAATGCAATTCTATGATTCTATATTTATAAAGATATTTTGCCTATTAACATGTCCATTAAATTGTATGTCCATAATAGACGTCATACATAGACATTTGTAAAAAAATATCCAAGTAGACATGGGCATGCATTATAATACACTTTTTAAATTAACGGATATGGCGTTTGATACTCTTAAACCATGTCTATGTCTATCTATTCCCATCCGCAATGGGTATTGTATTAATAATTTTGTAAAAGAGTTATTATTCTTTGCATTTTGTATTGCGTTTTTGTCATATTTTGAGTGAATTTTATTTTTATTTTATTAATTTAAAAGTTTATTAGATATTATTAATTAAGTGAGAAATTATTGTGATTTTAGTGTAAAAAGTACTAATTGATGTTGTTTTATCAGGGTATAAGAGTTAGAAGTCGATCCGGAATCAATTCGAGGCAAAATCGGACCAAAAAGTGTAACCTTGAATTTATAATTGAGTAGAGTGCTCCAACGCTGGGAATAGAACGCTCGAATGCTGGCCTTTCTGTCAAGAAAATGTTATGGCTGAGAACTAAGGCTTGAGCGCCTGGATTTTGAGCGCTTAAGCACCGGTAGCCGAAAACCTTATTTTTTTAATATTTCTAGAGATCCTGATGGACCCCACTTAAAATATTTGGGTGGATCATTTATAAACTTAATTAGGGTTTAAAAAAGAAGAACAACACTGGACACAAGAAAAGATGGCACAAAAAACGAGACAAAACAATGAAGAAGTTGGATCAAAAGAAGAAGACGTTTTCTCCAAAAAAATTTCTTATTTTGATTTAGTTTTCTTTGTAATTAAATTATGTCTTTCTTATCACATATGAATTTCTTGAGTTTAATTGAATATTTTATAAAATAAATTCTTTTCTAGGATTTTTAATGACACATATTGCATGGATTAATAAAAGTTATTAAATTTTATCTATGTGATTGTGATGTTGGATCATATATTTTATTCTGTTCATTAATGTTATTATTAAACTGGCCATATCTTGTTTAGAGATAGAAAAATTAAATTTATCATTAAATACAATAGCCTTTGTTCATCTATTTTAAGCAATTCACACGTGAGATAGAGATATACTCATATTAATTAGGTAACTGTTAAGGGCAGAACTTAAAGTATTATTTTGCATACAAAATTTCATAGAGCTATAGGAGTTGGGTGCTAGTGATAAGTTTATGGTGAATTGAGAAATGTCATAAATAATTAATTCATGTGGTTAATGATTCAAATGTGCAATTCAAAGGTAGAAGTTATAACTTTAATCATATAGAGTACTAGGTGAAATTGAAAATCCTAAGTTTGTCGTCTTGAAGTTAATATTTGATTTAAATAATACATTTTAGATTAGTTTAGCCTTAATCCATAATTTATCACCCTTTAAATTCATTTCTATTTAAGTATAATTAATTAAATTAATTTTGGTAATTAAGAATTTTTACTAATAATTTTTCGTGGGACAATACTTTTTTCTCATTTTTATTACTTGATTTGGTGCGTACACTTGCATTATAATTTCCGCATCATGCAGCTTATAATTATGATGTTTTTTAAAAAAGAAAAGGAAAAGGAACTACAATTGTGATGTTTGATAGTCTTCTAGTTTTTGCTTTAAGTTTTGAGGTTCTTTTCTTTAAAAAAAAAGGCTCCGAGAAAATCTTATTTGGTTCCATCGCACCTTAAGTACTTTCATTTACGATAATCAATTCTTAGCTTGCAACGTTACTAATTACAAGAGAAAAAACATAAATAAGAGAAATAATTTGTCGTTTTCATTTCATCTACAACCTTCACTTATAAAATCTTTATAAAAATACAAAATATGATCAATATTAAGATTAGTTTTAAGAGAAATTGTTGTCAATAGAAAATAACAGTACCTACTGTGCGTTTCCATCAGATCGGAGAGGAAATATATATCCATTAATCAATCCCAGCATAATATGGAAGGGTTAGAACCAAGTACCAATCAATTTACCTTTGCTTCAGCACGTTATCCCTGTTCCAGTTCATCTAATATGTTGATAGAAAATGTAGAAAAACTCCCACAACCAGCAAAAGCCTAATGAACTCGCGAATAAGAACAAGAGCATCAGTCTGTAGTAGTACCACTGCGAGTGGTGTCAGGATACACAATGTGGGGATTAAAGCAGGGGTTGAACGGGACGTCCTGCAATGCTACTCTGAACTCTTCCGCTGTTCATCTATCTGACTTCTATCAACTCATACTTGCTTCTGTCTATTGAACATTAAAGCTTGGTCGTACCGTATCCTCTCAATGGTGTAAGGTTTCTCACTCTCTTCTTGTGCAAGGTGGTCGGGTGAGTATCTTGGGAACATACTCCGTGAGCCAGATCGTAAAATCTTTAAAAAAATTTAAATTTTTTTAAATCTTTGTTTTTTAAAAAAAATTAATAAATAAAAAATAAATTCTTTTGGATCGATTAAGTGGGTGTTATAGATGGCTAGGGTCTAGCCACTAACTATTTTGGTTGTTTGACTGTAGAGTTTTTAGTAGAGGTTGGGTAGAGTAAGTCTTCGATTTTAGAGAATTTCGGGAAGATTTTAGGGGAATTGGGTAGGTGGGCATGTCTCACCCCACCATATAGATATAGTAGAGGTTGGGTAAGAGTACGTATTTGATGTTAGAGGATCCGGGGAAGATTTTAGGGGAATTGAGTAGGTGGGCGTGTCTCACCCCCACCATAGCCGTCTTCTTATATTTTTCTCCCCTCCCTCCCAAACGACATCCTCTTCTACCTTTTCTATTTCTTCACGCATGGTACTTATTTCTCCCCTTCTCTTTTTTTTTTTTGTCATACATGCATCTATTGTTTTGCTTTTTATTTATGGTATGTACTTATCCGTTTGGTACATTGGGTTCATGTTAGTTGTGTGGGAGTCCTGGTTTTGGTTGGTTTTGGTTTGTTTGCGCCTGCCTTTCTTGTTTTCGTTCTTCTTTACCCGGCCTTGCCGAACTAGTTTCATCCCTGCCGAACTAGTTTTATCTACTGATCCTACTCACGTACAAATATAATTATTGTTTGTTGTTGGTTATATGTTGTTATACCCTCTTTACAATTGCTTGATATCATGTGGGTTGCATAATCGGTGCTTCTTACACTTTGTGGCATGGGTATTGGTGGGTAGCGACACTACTTAGTTGCATTGTGCAATGAGCTTTTTTGTGAATTTCCACAGTTTCACATTTTAATTACAATATTTAGTGCCCATTGATAATTGTATTAATTCATGATATTGGTGTATATAAATTGATATTAGTTACTGTTTCTAAGTTAATTAATTATCGTACTAAATCTTCATGGGTAATATAATTTTATTTGCATTATTGTTGTGTGTCAATATATGTTGGAATAAATTTATGGTTTATATATGTTGTATATAAATTATTATTATCAATTAATTAATGAATTATATTTTAAAACTCTTATGATTAATTTAGATTATAAAAGAAAGATCTTTAATTATCTAAGTAGTTAATATGTAAATGTGACCATGATGATTATATTAATATTCAATTTATGCCTATAAATAATCATATATTAATCCATGAGTAATTTGATATTACTATATTGATTAATTATTGATAATCAATTCATGTATAATACATTTATGAGTAAATATGGGTTGTTATAAGTGATTAATGAAATAAAGTTTTCAACTTTATCATCAATGTAAAACTATTTAATAACACGTCAGTTATAATACAATTATATTCAAGGCTTAACAATTAAGCACGAAATAGATAAAGTTGATTATTTTAATAATTGATCATTTAAGGTTTGTAATATAGGTTATTAAAATATTATATTGTAATAATTACAAGTGTTGAACCCTAATAGGACATTTTAAATAAATAAAATTCTAACCATTATCGGGTTGAACAATTTAAAATAATTTTACTAGTAATATCTCGGAATATTAATATGAGTGATATTAAATAATAAGATACAATATATAGTCAAATATGTTTGTTGAGTAATATTTTATAAATATTAAAATTTAATAAATTATTATCCAAGTTATTTTTAATTGTGTAAATAATTGTTACTTTATAGGTTATTGTTTAATGGGCGATACAAAATAAAATTTTAAATTTAAAAATTTTAAGTTATTGAGATGACATATAATATATATTTTTTCGATGAAATAATTGTCATACAAGGAATTATATTAATATTATTTCTATGATTTTGTTGCACCTATGATTAAATTAATATTTTTCAAGTGGGTAATTATACATTATTTTGCCTAATGAGACTCATTATGTGCTTTTGATTCTAAATATTTTAAATTTTGACTTAATCTATTGAAATTAAATAATTAAGTGATGTGGATAATTAATTACCTTATTTGTTTTTGAGTTAATCTTGGTAAATTTAAAGCTCTAATATTTGAAGTAGTGTATGGGATGTTGTGTCAAGTTTTGGTCATGGCATTGCATGTATTTTTTGGGCATGAAATTATATTTATGTATAATTTTACCTTATCAGATTAGGATTGTCAGTCGCAATTGTGGATTCACCCGTAAATTATCCAAGTTCGTATAATTACTTGTAATATTGTATATTCTTTTTGGCAGCTCTAGTCAGCTTGAACCCAAATTTTACCACCATGCACCTAGCACAACCAAGGTCAAGGAATTGACTCAGTCTAACACATGGTTACATTTTGAAAATTATTCAAAAGATAAAATACATGCCTTCATACTGAGAGGGGTGATAGAGTGCAATGGTGTAAGACGATTCATTATACACTTGTAATACTGAGAAGGTGAGCCAATAATAAATATCGATAATTACAGGTCATGGGTCACGTCGCGTGTGTGAGCATACATGAGATTATATCTAGATGGGGCAGCCACCCCTCCCGGCATAATTAGAATTCAATATAGGCTCATAATCACTAAAAGACTTGATAAATAGTAATAAAATATTTGCCCCTATGCCGAAAGGCGTAAGATGGGTCATTATGCACTTGTGATTCCGAAAAGGGAAGTCAATAGTAAATATCGGTAATTACGGATTGTGGGGCCATATAACATGTATGCATATATATGAGATTGTAGTTAGATGAGGCGACCACCCCTCCGGGCATAATTGGAGCTCGATATAGGATCATAATTGCTAAAAGAATTGATAAATAATGATGAAATACCTATCGTTATGCCAAAAGTGGTGACATGGCACAATGGATCAAGATGGCTAATTTTGCACTTGTGATACCGAAAGAGTAAGTCAATGGTAAATATTAGTAATTTCATGTCGTAGGTCACATAACGTGTGTACGCATATATGAGATTGTAGCTGGATGGGACGGCTACCCATCTTGGCATAATTAGAGCTCGGTATAGGCTCATAATCACTAAAAGACTTGATAAATAATAATATGGAATATATTGACTTGTTTTGTGCAATTATACGACTTAATGGTTTTATCACTAATGTGATTTGGTGACTGCAGGTGAGTAGCTTCAAATTGACGGTTGATGGCATAGTTGGTGGTTCCCTTACCGATTGTAATTGGAAGAATTAATAAATAATATTAGACTTCCTATTATATTATTTTGAGTTATAATTGTGAAGAGAAATGGTTTGGAGATTGTAAGACTCTATTTTTGCATAGTTGGTGTGGAACCATCTTGTATAACATGATTTATTTTTATGGTTAACAATTTATTAAAGATGTTTAAAATTCATGTTTAATTATTCCAATTTTTTTATTCAATAATACCTCATGCAAAATTGTTTACATGTTTTGCCATGCTATGATGCATATGCCAGCATTTTTGTTTTTATATCCTTGTGTATTTTTTGTAACTTCTAACTGGCTAAGACAAGGCATTATACACATCATCTTAACTACAAGTAGATAGTCACATAAAATGAAATTGATAGAATATTACTCTTTTGAAAACACTTATAAAGTACTTAGAAAATATCAATTAAAGCGTACACTTCAATCAAACTTTCTTTGAAATAATTTGATCATATATCATATAAAATCAAATCTTGATAAAATATCTTTGATTGAACATGTTTACTAATCATTCAAAACATGGTTTTAAAATTATAAAAATCCTTTTGAAATTGATCTTACTCTTCAAATCAAATCGTGGAGGTTCTCCGCCGAATACTAAGGCGATACACCCATGACTCTATGTTACACTCAGAGTAAGATCAAATCAATCTCATCATAAATTGTAAATCATAAATCGTAAGTCATAAGTCATAATTCATAAATCATAGGATGGGCAATGTAGGCTGAAGGTTCACGGGTCATTCATGTTCCAAGTACTCGTGGTCCCACATATGAAATTAAGGTATCGTAATTCATAATCATAATTGTATGTGGCTTTAAAGCATACAACACAACCGGGTGTCAAACCCTCTAGGAGTAAGGAGGTATCATATTGTATTCAATTTTTATAACAAAGTTCCATTGGACATTCATCATATCCTTTTATCTTTTCATAGTTATCGTCTTTAAATCTTAAGTATCAATCTTTCTTCCTGGGGATATTCTTGCCACAATCAATCGTAGGGTTTCTTTGAAGAAAAATGTCAATCATTGATAAAACATCAAGAAATCCATCAATCTTATTTTTGTTTAAATCTCATCAAATCATTTTATGAAATCATCCAATCAATTAGTAAAACGATTGATCATAAAACCTCTTTGAAAATCAATATACATAAATCATCAATTTGTAAAATATGAAAACATCTTTTCCAAATTATAAATACTTCAAAAATTGTTCAACACATAATCAAGAACATTTAGAAAAAGATTATCACAATGTATCCTTATGCTATTATGGTTTGTTCCCTTAACTAGTTTCGACCATCTTTTATCTCAACACTTCATCATACTTGTATCATCTTCATATTTATTCTCAAGCAACGATTCTGTCTTGTCATTCTTTATTGAATTTTATGTCAATGTCTTTACCTCGTTCTATATATTCTATTTATTTTTATGAGTTTTTTCCTTTGTATTACATTATTATTTTATGTTCATGATTTTATGGATATATTTTTGTAGTTTACTAGAATTCATTGGTCTTAGCTAGACTAATGAGGTGTTTAATTCCACAATATTTTCATGTGAGGTTCATTAATGTTGTCTTATAATTTAGCACTGGTGGCTCTCAACTTTTGTTGCAAACTCTAATTGTCCAATTATTCTTCATTCTGACTTGACTATAAGGTTATGGGTAGATTTCTCCTTAGCTTGGTTACAAGTATCCTGACTATCTTTCCATCATCTTAGATAGACCTACATGTTCATGAATGCCTTAAGTATAAGTCTCAACCACATCAATCTCTCCAAAATCTTAGTCTTTAGATTAATCCCTCCATTCTTCGTTGGTTCATAACATTATTCATGATGCTTAAGTTATTCTTGTTTAAAGTGTTTATATATAGATTTCATTTTAATTTTATGTTTACTCGACCGTATATATTCAGCCACGTTTCCTTATCCAAATTTACAAGTTCATTCCTCGAATCTTCACGGCCAACTTGTATCCATAGCATCATCTTTATTTTATCATGCATCTCCTTTCTTTTTCTAATTGGTCATATAATTACCGTCTCAATTACTCCTTTACTGTAGGTCCTACGTTAAACTTAGTATTTTGAAAATGGCTTACTCTAAATTCATTGATTAGTCATAATTTATTCCCTTGAAAAGATTGTTTAGTCTTGCAAGATGAATAATCATGTTTTTTTATTTCTACCTCATTTTCTTAGTCAACATGTTTCATCGTTGTTTTAGTATAAGACTTGGTAGATTAAAAGGTTTTTAAGTTATCTTATTATTTTGTTGTTTAATCTATTCTATTAACTCTTAAGTAGATGTAATAGTCATTTACCTTCTCTTTTCTCTATTCAAGTGTTATCTTCCTTTACATTTTGCCTAGCCTTGTATTTAAAGATTCACATGTTATTTATTTGTGGTTTATTACTCTCGATCATCTTTTTTCTTATGTTTGCTTTTATATTTCATCTTCTCATATTTGATTCCTACATATAACTTTTATGAACAAACCATGTATGCATCTAAGACAAACCGATAAAAAAATCATTATTTTGAAAGAAAATCAATCGATAACTCACAAATATTAAAAAATTTATGAAAATCTCTTTGACATCAAGACATCTGGTAAAACTACTTACACACTCATTTTGGATTTGAAATCATCAAATAACAATGAGAAACTTCTGAGAAGAATCATTCAAAGTATGAGAATATCTAATCATAATTGGAGATGAAAGTTCTTACCTCTTCTCTTGGCTAAACACACATTCATCTAGCTCCTCTTAATCTTCCTCCCAACCTTCCACTTCTAGGTTCTCCTATTCTATCTCCCAACATCCATATTTATAATTTTTCAATTGTTTCACTTGTAAGTTCTTAGAATTTTCTGGAAAGAGCATTTTAGTGATTTTATATTTTCTTATAACCAATCAGAATTTGTAACCTCTATTAACCAATTAATTCGCCTCTCTTCTTAACAAATCAAATTTTGTCTTTACTTTTAACTAATTAAAACTTGCTAAGTAGATTACTTCACTTAGAAGTTATTTTAAACAATTATTAAATTTTACTTCATCCGTTACCCTTTTTTAAAATTTTCCTCTTTACAAGTTTATAGAGTGGATATTTTAGTCTTTTTCATCCTCACCTCTATTCTTATCAAATAGGATTCCACCTTCGTACCGACCAATAAAATTCGTTTGAATTAATTGCATCACCTACATGCTATTTAAAATTAATTGATTACCTACATGTTTTATAGAATTATCTAATTATTTATTTCGTCATTAATTATTTCAACAACTTCCACTAGATTGTTTTAGAATATTTCAATATTAAATAATTTTTAATTATTTACAATTTTAAATTAATCCATAAAAAATTAGGAATATTACATCTCCAATCCAATCAATTAAAGTGACCATATCCATATGTAAGGAAGGAAACAAATTAAAATGCTCGAGGGGGAATCTGAATGTCAGCACGGGAACAACTCAATTGAATGGCGATATTTACCGATCATAAAATTTTTAATCATGTGCCACAATTAAAAGGTTTGTGATCTAACTTGTCTATATATACGTATATAAACGTGATCATTTATCTCCGGTAAATGCCTATGACAAATACAGTTCACTAGTTCACTGTGAAGTAAGAACGCAGTTGCAGGAGCTTCGTTTCTAAACAAGATCGATTGGATCCGCACAATTCCCAATTCCCAATTCCCATTACCCCGATTATAAGTATAATAGCCGATGGTAGTTTATTTTCACACATACACATATATATCTTGCTTCTTATATTTCTCATTTTTTTGGATAAAGCAGTGTATATACGTGCCATAGCATGTATGTAGTTTGTTAATTATAACTCTTCAAGTTTTTGCGTGTAAGCAACATGTATTGGGTAGAACAGTAACAAGGGCAAATTAGAAGCCTCGTGTGGGCTTTGCAGGCCGCAGTGGTATAGCCTCATATAATATTACATATATGAGTTGTGACGCTGTGTTTGGTTAGTCGGAAAATGCATCGTAAACTCAAATGAAGAATTTTGTTGATTTGGACGAGGCAAAAGAAGGAACGATGGAGAAATGATACACATTCCCTCAATAATTTCACTGCTTTGTCAACATCGTTCGTCGTCAGTTGAGAGGCTCATTTATCCACGCTCCACCCTCACTCATTCTCTCTCTCTCTCTCTCAAACTAATTACGTTACAACAGCTATGTCAGCCCTTGAATTTAAATCTAAAGCTTCTCCTTTAATGAATTTCCATCTTCTAATATATGCAAGCAGAATAATTACAATACTGAAAAAAAGTTAGGTGTGAGAGAGTAGATTGCTGTATGTGGGTAGTACTTGGGAAAAGATCAAACACATGTTGCAGAGGGCAACCGGTATACGGCGAACAGGTCTGGCCGCCGACGTCACCGTCCAGAACAGAATCCATACGTGGGCCCCCTATCTTGGCCGTGGACCCCTCCTACACGTGTTTACGACAAAGCGTGCCCAGGATTACTCGCTGCTCCCTCCCGTACCTGGACCCACTTTTGATAATTAATTCTTCGGTATGTTTGAGGCTGCTAATTAAACGGGGAGTATTTATTATTTGGTTCGGTTCGGTTCTATTTGATTTGAAATTTAATATTTAAATATTTAGGTTCGAATTCGAATTATACGAGTCGAGTTTAAAAAGGCAGTATTCTATTCGACTCGACTCGATTATAACTCAAATTCGACTAAAAATTAACTCGTAGCTAACTCAAATTTGATTTAATAAAATAATATAATAATATACATAATATTATTTGCCTATCTAAAAGATATTTAAAATTATAAATAAATAATATTATTAATTAGGTACTAAATGATAGTGGTGGTAAGGGTTTTTTATTTTTTATTTTTTGTTTTTTTTATTAAATTTGGTCGTCCTTATAATTGAACGACCAATATTAAAGTTTGAGAGAAAAATATTATCTGCCTTCAGCTAAGATAATTTATATATATATATTAATAATTTTAATTATAACTAATTATATTTATTTATATTTAATAAAATAGTAAAGTAATGAGATAGCTTAGATCAGAGGTTTTTCGATTAAAGACTTGGAGGTTATAAGTTCAATACATTTTTGTTTTGGTTTAATGCATGCATTTGTCTTAACTTTGATCACGTCCATTAGGAGTTAAGATTATGCCGCTCCAGTGTTAAATTATTTTGCGAAATATGAGGATTGAGTATGGCATAATTTTGACAATCGATTCACTTGCCTTTGGGCACGCACAAAAATAAACATTTTCATGATTGAATATTGGAGCCAAACGTCTAATCAATCAAACTTGGAATTAAACAAGCAGGCCAAAGTGGAAAGAATCATTATTTGAGAAGACTTATTAAGGTTACTCTTTATATTAGAGAGAGAAAAATAGTTGCCAAAATATGGTAAATAATTGCGTTTTAAAGCTTTTTAACATATATGGCTAAAAATTTAAATTTTTATCAAGTGCGGCCACATTTCCGGCTTTACTTATAGTTAATAAAATTAGGTGATTTTGACTCTTAATTTTTACACACTATTGGTACAAGTTCCCCTATTAATTAGTCCAAATTCTAATTTTTTGAACCATGCATACGCTCCTTAAATTCCATGGTTTATAGATGATGCATAGTTAATTTCTTGACTTTCTTTTTGAGATTACAATCATATTGGATTTATATAAAGTATTATTTTTAATTAAATTTGAAGAACTTTCCTCAAGTTTCAAATTCTAAACACACAAAATCAATTAGTTTATTTTCTTTCTTTTTATTTTTATTTTTTGGAATGGACGAAAGCTCGTATAAAATTCTACTAATCTAACATTCCTGCTTTATGATTCAACAAATAATTGAATTTTATAGTTAATTCGTCGTTACCTTTATTCAATGACCCACATTTTTCCTAATAAAAATGAATTTTTTTATGAGGTATTTTTTCATTGATTTAATTAAAAACAATAAAATTTGGCTTAATTAGGTTATTTTTTATAGGAAATTTTGAAATCTGGGTATTTATGATATTTTCCTAAAAATAGTTCCTTTAAAATTGGTATGCTATATATAACATTGAATGTATCAGCTGAATTCATGAGGTAGACCATAATGAATATTGGATTTTATTTTTTGATTTGAATAGATAGGATTTAATTTAGGATTGATAAGTGCATAATAATACAAAAGAAAAATTACGTGGCTTTCGACAGGTGATACATAAGCTGCAAAAACAATGATTTGAATCAAATTACAGATATAACAATATTTAAATTATATCCTATATCGTCCCGTATATACAACACATATATGCCACAGACTAAACATGACATTTTCACAAAAACAGGGACAAAATCCAGCAAAAAAATTAAAAAGAGGAAGGTAAAAGTATTTTTGTTAACATGACATTTTCACAAGAACGGGGACAAAGACCCAAAATAAAAAATTTAAAAAAAAGAAGAGAAAGGTGAAAGTATATTTTTTTTAACATGACATTTTCACAAGAACAGGGACAAAAACCCAACAAAAAAATTTTAAAAAAAATGAAAGAGAGAAAGGTGAAAGTATTTTTTTAACCTTGACTGTTCTTTTACCCACCTCAGAAGGGCCCACTCGTCGCCATGTCACGTGATCGGCCCGACCGCATTAAATCCAGCAACCCGAAATTCCCGAACCCGCCCGCATACCCTCCTCTCTTTAACTACCCCGACCGGGCCCATCAAATCCACCACCTCCTCCCCTTCCCTCTCCCCCTCCTCCGCCACCGCCGCCGCCCTCCGGCGGAGATTCCCAGCCGACCACCCTAACTGACACGTGAAGTTCTCTCGTTTGATTACTCATGGAGCTGACAATGGTGCCGTTCCACGACCAGTCGGAGGAGAAGCCCGACTCGGCGTCGGCGAGGTACCGCGAGTGCCTCCGCAACCACGCCGCCGCCCTCGGCGGCCTCGCCAACGACGGCTGCGGCGAGTTCATGGAGGCCCCCTCCTCGCCGCTGCTCTGCGCTGCCTGCGGCTGCCACCGCAACTTCCACCGCAAGGAGCTACCCGGAGCCCTCGTCCCCTACTCCGGCGGTGAGACGCCGCTCCAGCAGTACTACATGGGCAGCCGGTTCGTCCACGGCCCGCACCGCCACGCCATGATGCTGTGCGGGCCGGCGCAGATGGTGGCGCCGGTGCAGGCCGTGATGGCGGCGCCGCGGGCGGCCCCGGAGGAGGCGGAGGCGTCGGCGGTGCGGAAGCGGTGCCGGACGAAGTTCACGGCGGAGCAGAAGGAGAAGATGGCGGACTACGCGGAGCGGCGTGGGTGGCGGGTGGGCGGCAAGGGGAGGACGAGGAGGAGCTCCGCCGCTTCTGCGAGGAGGTCGGCGTCACCCGCCACGTCCTCCGAGTCTGGATTCACAACCACCGCCACGCCGCTTCCCGCGTCGCCGCCGCCGACACCGTCATCGACGTCTGATGGGATAGTTAACGTTATTACGAGTATTTCCGGTTTCATCATGGTTGTAACATTTAGGTCCTGTACTTTGAGCAATGAAATAGGAATGAAATTTGATGCTGATCTTTCATCTTATTCTCTAACTTCATGTGTTTGTCAATACTTGTTTGATTGATGCAAATGTCTAGCTTGCTAACACGGACTCATGCAAACAATTCTGCTGTTTATGATGGTCACGGAAGAAAATGACACCAAATTAAGCATTAATCTTGCACACACATCGATCATCGTGTTTGATAGTATCCATTTTTTATGAAGTTTAGAGAGGTTGAATGAATTAAAATGACAGAAATTTTCGTGGGTTTGTGTTAATATTGGTGGCCAATGGCCGTACCTGTTGCCATAGATGACCATTATCCAAAGGCAATATAGGATACTAATTGGGTGGCTTTCAATAGTTTTCCATCTTTATCATCACTGTTAAAAAGTGACAATAATGGGGGAGAGGGGGGCCTTGATAGAAGATGTTGAGGGGACAAACACCGTGGAGTCTGACACTGGGGGTGTGGGGATATCAATTTGGTACGCACAGTGCACAACCACGAAGCTTTTTGCTGTCCTTCCGCCCCAGCATTATTAGCAAAGGAAAACAGTAGCTCTTTCTCTCTATTCCGTGCTTCTTTCTTTCCACTTCCCCCACCGCGTTGTTTGTTCTTATTTTCCCCTTATCATCTCCCCCACTACTTTGTCTCCTTCCCAGCCCTCAAGTGCGTTATGGGCGCCCCATCTTGAAGCTGGTACACTCACATGTGCGGAATTGGTTGTTTGTTTGTTCCAAAGCCAACTTTGGGCCGGACCTGGGACATACCAACATGTTCTTCAATAGCCTTGGAACTAGTAGTTGCATTGTCACTAATTCTTACCCATTGATAGTTGTACTGTTCTGTGTATACCACGAACCGATAAATTTTATGTGGAGCCGTAAATGCAGAAGTCATATTGATACGCAGGTGATATCATTTTTCATTGCTTCACAGGCACTGATGGGGCTTTTAATTATTTTAGATAAAACAAATTATGCTGAGTTTGGTTATGGTAGCTACGACAGTACTTACCAGCTTTACAACCAAATTAGGTGCTATTTTATGCTTCCACGACTTAAGCACAGAGAGTGACTGGGTCTTCTCCTCAAATGAAAACTAAAACTTGAGAACGATGGTAATTAAAAGAACCTTCCCTTCAAGCTTGAATGATTCTAACGATAACAATATTTTTGCAGTCTAATTAATTTTATCTATTATATATAGTCTGATTTATTTATTTATTTTTTCCATCAGAGAGCAGTAGCCAGAGAGAATTTTTTAAGAGAGATTAAGCAAACTGGCCTGCCCAAGTGGATGATGAGTTTGATATTGTGGTGACATCAAGTTATTAAAGTTAGCTTTTATTAATTTTTTTATAAACAAAGGAATGGCTCTCCGATTTGACCAAAAAGGGAACAAGTGGGCGGGGAGCACCTGGCCATACTGAAACCAATCTAGCATTGGGGAATGAGTAGATTAATTAGGAGGATTCAACAGACACAAACAGCTTTTATTTAAGAAAGGACGATGTGTTAGCCGGTTGGTAACGGTCTGTCGGGATCTGGGTCATAGCTCATTTTGAGTTGGACTATATTAATTAATTTCAATGATCATGAGATATAGCTTATAACAGTTAATTATACCTACTATGTGGGGCAGCCAGGAAACATTAGATAAGATACAATATTAAGCAAGACTGAGCAAGTTATCACATAACCTTCCCACGTAGTTGAGTATATATTTGTTATTTTAAACCGCATGATCACTTCAATCACACGTACGTTGTATTTTATTTTAAAAAAATTTAAAATTGTCAGTTGTATTGATTAAGATGATTGGAAGATAGCTTCCAATTATCCAATTTAAGCGACTTGCTAATGATCCATACATTAACTAGCTACACGCTGGGAAAAGCTAGTTTACGTGGTGTTTATTATATGCGTATATGTTAATTCGATCTAAGCCATGCCCGATGGCTGATTCACACACGTTTATCCAACTTATAAAACACCATGACAAATATGTAACATTTTAGTAAAAAAATACATTATAAGATATAATATATATATATATATTATATATATATTATAATATATAGTCCGATTGCTGTGTACTGTATGAAAATGTGCAGCGTATCAGCAACGCAATGAATCTAGGCCGTTGAATTGAAATCTGACGGTCTAGATTTTACTGGAAATCTAGACCCACCCCTTACCCACCCCAGACCTGCCTAGCCACCCGCCTGCCCGCTCGCCTGCTCGCCTGCCCGCCAGCCAGCTCGCCTAGCCGCAGCCTGACCACGTGCCTGGCCATCGCCTGACCGCCCGCCCGCCCATCCCCACCCCCAGCCGGCGGCCCCCGGTTGTGGCCCCTCGCCCGCCCCCTACCCCGTCGGCGCCCTCCCCACGCCTTGTAGCTACGGCCCCTCGCCCCTGGCCGCCCCATTCAACCCTCCCGCCGCCGCCGCAGCGGGCCCCACCGTTCCTCCCTCCCCAGCCACCGCCCCTGCCAACAGCTGTCCCCTCGCCCCCACCACACTGCGGCCCCCCAAGCTGCCTGCCACTGAAGCCGCCTGCCACCTTGCCGTGGCTCGGGCGGCTTGGGGGCCGCAGCGAGGTGGCGAGGGTGGTCCGTCACGGTGGTGAATCGGTTGCGGGGCGCCAGGCGGGGTTGGGAGGGCAAATCGAGCCAGTAAAACCGCAGCAGGGTGGCGGGCGGCTTCGGTCGCTGCTGGGGCTCGGTCGTGCGGCAGTGGGTGGGGTCGGACCGGTGGCAAGGTCAACGGGTGGGCGGGCAGGTCGGCCGGGTCGGCCGAGTTGCAGGGTGGGGGGCTGTGGGCTTGAAGGCTGTGGGCCGTTGGATTTTCATCAAACGGCCCACGGGCCGTGCGCTACCAAAAGCTGAAGCGCATTTTATCCAACGGCCCACGCGGCAGAGGGCCGGGCGGCTTGGGGCTGGGTGGTGGGGTTGGTCGGTCGCGGTGGGGGGCCGGGCATAGGGCCGCGGGTGGGGTCGAACGGGCGGGCGGCGCTTGCTAGGGAAGCCACGGCGGCGGGGGGGGGTGGGTGGGGTCGGTCACAGGGTGGAGGGCGGGCGACACTGTCGGGCGGACGATGCCAGGCAGGTGGCTGGGTTCGGGCAGGTGGGCCGGTCAGACAGGTTAGGTGGGTGGGGCGGTGGACTTGAGGCCTGTGGACTGCAATGCGCCGCAAAAGGCTGCAGCGCATTGCAGCATTATTATTATTTTATATATATATATATATATATATATATATATATATATATATAAGATCAATTGGGCCATCCCTCACAGCTGTGAATGGGCTAATCCCGTAGAGAGTCCGTAAGGGCAAAGGCCCATTTTGGCATCACCGAGGGCCCATGGATGTGCAAGTGAAGAAGTTTGCGGCAAAGGAAAAATAAAGAGAACGTCATGAAAGAAGTATTTTTTCTTTAAATTAGGTAAATAATTAAAACCAGAATGGTTTTACATAAACAAGTTTGAAATTACTAAAAGCATTGGTTCAGAAGAAACAAATTAATATAAATCCTACCATAGGTTCGAATTTATGATCAATTTCGACGCGAAGAGATTTCTATTTTGTTTTTTCCCTGAAGTAGGAAGAAATTAAGATTTTCCTTAATAATATTTTATCAGTACATAAATAGTTGCATAGAAATAATGGATTTATTAGAGCATATGGACCCTACTTGATAAGTTTTTCATGGCATTTCAACGACTTATGAGCACAAATTAGTGTTACTTACCCCTTGTCTTTGCAGAAGCATTAATGTATATAATTAACAAGCCTAGGAGGAGTTGTTAATTATTCTCTTGATGAACATAAGCATCAAGTGCAACGTGCTTTACACTAACAAGCTCGTTAGGTGGCCAAACTAGCTATATCCTTCCATCGTTTCTTCTACTTGAGTGTCACGAGCTACCATTGTGTTAACACAATGACATAATATAGCTACTCCATGTTTGGCTGCATTGAACTGAACTATATATCACAGGGCAATCTGGGTTATTGATGTGTTTGCTTTGCTCACACCACATAAAACTATCAAATAATGCTCTATAATTGAGGTGTACCAGAATGGGATCTCGTGGGGAAACAGAGGGAAGACATGTGAAACTTACATATATGGCCCAATGTAATATCACACTCTTGGACTGTTGGTGCCAAAGATTATAGAAGAGGAAGCTGATAACATCCGTTTCTGACACCACAGCACTTTGTTAACTCCTTCAATATGTTTTATATAACAACCCGTGAACAAAATAAGGGGCTTATATGTCTCTCTCGTGATTCTCCAAATACCAGAGCGATCATTTCCACACTGGCCACTTGAATGCTCATTTTGGATCTTTATATTCCCTCTTGGCTTTCTTTTTTTCAGAAAAAATAATGCCCTTTCGGCTTAAAATGAATATTGGGTCGCTGAGTTTGGATGCAAACTCTACTCCATGAAAGCTCCACTCACCTCGAGATTTACTAGTAACATAAATTGTACTGTGTTAACCAATTTCATGCCCTATAGTATAAATATATATATGCTAACTTCATATTAATGGTGCTCATCATTCCTTGTACCGAAAATTTAATAGTCAATGACTCTATAAGTTGTAAGTTTAGAGCCAATAATAACGCTTCTCATTTTCATGGAGTGGATTTGTCTGTATTCAACGTTGAATGACAAGGGATATAATTAAGTACCGTTAAATTAGCTAATAACTAAATCATGCATCCACTCTAATCCCGACTCACATGAGGTGAGTGGGGACCATAAAAACTGTAACAAACCTAAAATCATGCCCCCCTTGAAATGTTTGCTGTAAAATTAAAATTGACAATTACAAATCAACGCCGCAAGTACTGAATGGGGCACACAATTCACATCACCAGCCTTGCATTGTGTCCCAAGGCCTCGACCCAAACCAAATTAGGTAAGATATTGCGCCATGCACAACCTATGCTTGATAAATTTTAATATTATACATAAATTTTTATTAAACAACAAAATAGATTATAATAATACAATATCTTAGATATAGATTTTGATTGATTTCAAAAATATATTTTATTTGAGTAAAAAATGAATTATAATTATTTAATTTTTTTATTATATTTTTTCAAAATAATTAAACAAACTCTTATTAAGAAGTTAGAAGTTGAAATTAGTCGAATTCCCATGCCCTTTTATCGTAAAAGGTATTTTATTACTTTTTAAAAAAATTGAGGTTAATAAGATTCGAACTGATGACCCTTTATAGGAGAATTTTTTTTTTTGTATTTTGATTGGTTGGTTCTCCTATTTTTAATCTCATACTAATGTTAAGTTCCATTTTTATTAATAAGAGTATATGTTACCAACAATACAGCCATACCTATTTTAATCACTGAATTTAACTTCAAATTGACGATGTAATTGGTATTAATGTATGTGTATGGAACTATCTTTACACAGTTTGGGACATCATAGTTTGATACTATTTGAAGGTTGGCGATCACAATACTTGTCTATTGTAGTGGGCAGCCATATGCTTGTGGACGAATATTTCTATATGCTTGTGCACAGAATGTGTGATTTTTGTTACAAACAATACTCATGATTTGGTTTTGTCCTCAAAAAGAAAAAATGCAGTAAAAAGTAAAAGGAGAACAAGCTAATAGATGACCTTATCAATGATTTATAGCATTGGAGAAGATGTAGCTTTAGAGTATTGAGTATAGTCTTACATCTCGTTGGACTAATATTATGCTGATTAATATAAATGTAGGTTATTAGGTCTTCTAAAGTGGCTAATCATTTTAGGGGGAGTTTATGGACCAATTTGAACATAGAAGCAAAGCCAATGTACCCGCGGGGACTCTTCTTGTGTGACTCTGTCTATAAAATTCCGTAAGTAGTGAGTCCAATATAGTGAAAACTTAGTCACACGGTTACACATGAATAGTTCATGTGCAAAGCTTAATAATGGTTGCATTAGTGACTATTGAGTATAGTATCACATCTAATAATGGTTGCATTAGTGACTATTGAGTATAGTATCACATCTCTATGGAAATAATAATCACATCTCTATGATCTATGGGTTTCACTTCAAAATGACTAGCGCCGTTAATTGAGCAAACTAGCTTGTGAGAATTTGACATTCAGTTCAACTTGACTTGACTCAAAATTTGACATTTAAATGCTTGAACTCTAACTTGACTTGGTTATTGTAAAACCCACGATTCGAGTCAGGGTTTTATATTCAGAACCGGTCGGGTCGACCGTTATTTTTTCGAGTTGAGTCAGTTTCAGGACACGTGTGCCAAGCTGACGCCGGTCGCGTGTATGAGCTATGAGGGTCACGCGTACCCAAATATATGATGATAACGTCATGAATACAGCAGAACAGAATGAGTTATCAGATATATGAGAGTATGCCAGTCATTTCTTTTTATTTTTATATATAGTGGATCGTAGAATTAGTATTAGGCCGTTTACCGCGTTAGGACGCGTTCGGGCAGTTTGGGTGGGTTGATAGTTCTAGAGCATGTCATTATAATTTTTTTTGTGTTGTTTGATTTTACGGGATTTTTTCCGATTTTTATGAAATTTTTAGGATTTAATACGAGTTAGTTATGATACTTGACTCGAGCCGGAGACGAGTCAAGTATTATTTACGAAATTGCCACCAGCCCTTTTCTTCCTCTTCCCCGACCTTTTCTTTCCCATTGCCGCGCGCCGCCCCTGTTCGCGCGCCACCGCCGCCACGGCCGACGCCGCCTGGCCGTCGACCGACGCCGCCCAGCTAGGCGACGACGTCGCCGTGCCACCCCGACCAGCCCCGGCCGCTGCCAGGCCGCCGCAACGTCGGAATCGGCTCGCCTAGCGCCGCGGCACATTTCGGTCGCGTCGCCGATCCTGCCGCCGGCGACCGTCGCAGCCGTCATCCAGTGGTCGCCTCAGCACCACCGACCACCTAGCGACCCTCCCCGACCGGAACGGAGGCCATCGCCGCCGTGGCCGGCCGGATCTAGCGACCCAACGCCGCGGCCCTGTTTTAGTCGTTTTCCGGCGAGCCACCACCTCCGTTGGCCGCGTCGACCTCGTAGAGGAGTCAGGCTCGCCGAGCCGGTTCCGAGGGTACCCTACATGACCCCTATCCAGCTAGTAGATACCACCGGCAATAGTCGCCGGAAAACCACCGGAAGTCGCCGGAAAACCGCCCGCAACTGCCGGTAAACCGCCGGAAATCGGAATTTCTGGAATTCGCCGGAATTCACCGGATCTTCCGCGGGGCTCACCCGGTGGAGCCCGATCGAGCTTCGGACGCCGAGGAGCGCCGAATTCGAGCTTCGAGGCGCGCGACGGAACCCTAACCGTCGCCGATTGCCGACGACGTGAGGTATAATTACCTCCGATTTGATTATTTAAAGTTGATGATGATTGTTAGCACAACATGCTAGGATTTATGATGTGATTGATAGTGAATGGAGGTTAAGTGATTTAATGAAGTAAGTAAATTGAGCATGATAATCGAGTAATGTAACTTAGGAAAAATACAATAAAATTGGTAGGAATAGGATGAGTAGAATTATTTTCATATTTATGATTAGTGATGTGATTAATGTTTAATGATGGATGAAACGATGAGTTGCATGATGAGATTAAGTGTGAGTGAAGAGTAAGCGATCTAATGAAGTAGATCAGGTCAGAGCACGATAAGTGACAACGACATAAGTTACACACACGTAATAAAATTAGTATGAATAGGATGAGCTAGGATTAAAGTAATTTTTATGATTTTCTGATTGTTATGTTGATGGATGCTTGCATTGTGATTGTGATGTTTGTTGAGTTTGATGCATCATTTAGTTAGCGGGCGTTAGTATTTAGTTTTGATGTGTAGGTACGGAGTAGGAGCTCGCCGCCTAGGCGCGATGACACGCTTGGAGCTTCTACCAGGTCCGTTTAGGACTCGTCTTGTTTTACGCTTTTCCATTGTATGTTTATTTTATTATTGCAGGACGGGTTAAGTGGCGTTTTATTGGATCCCACTTAACTCGGGCCATTTAATCGAATATTTCCGGATTAATAACCCCTCGAGGATGAGATCCCTCGAGGATGATTTCGAAAACAAGATCCACCACAAGTTGCCTTCGGGCCTATTATATGAATCCCTTCCCAGGCCTATATATATAGTTTTATCGAGTTTTCAGTGAGACGAGAGATGGAGAAACCGACTGCACGTACCATGCAGAGGATGCCGTGACAGTCAAAGCGGGCTCTGGATTAGTGCCAGCGGACTGTTCCATTCCCGAGGGATCCTGACAACTCCGCGTTTGAGTTCCTCACACCCGGAGAACGTGGAGGTTTACGGGTACTGTTTAGTACAGCGCATGTCCGGACTTGTGGTTCAAAGGGTACTAAAGGCGACTGCCTGAGAGTACTCGGCCTTCGTGCTCAAGGCCAGGAGAGATATGGAGGTAAGGAGAGGGCTTAGGATAAAGTTTCACGAGAAGTACTGAAAAGAAGTGCTGAGAGTAGCACAGTACCAGCAGCAGAGCAGTAAGTTCGGGATGCTACCGGGTCTGCAGCCCAGTGGCTCCTCAGTAGTGCCCTTCAGAGTGTTCACGTGGAGTATGATGCTTTTCTTTCATATGAGAGTTTGCTCTCATAGCCAGCTTGTTATAGTTATTTTATTTTCCGGACCAGTAACGCTTGTTACTGACGTTTTTCTTATATATATGTAGGTGATAAGCACGAGTTGGAGGAGCCAGCTTGGACGGAGGAGCATTGTGGTCGCTTGCACACATGTCAGTTGATTGAGTGTTTATATTTTATTTATGATGCTTTTATATTGTGAATGATGTGAAATGCTAAGATATGATAGGATATGATTAAATGCAATGAGATAATGTTATGACATGATGAAAAACTAAGATATAATGACAAGAGGTGAAACATGAATCGAGTGCGCAGTGGAAGCGTTGAGGGTTGAAACCCAAGCTTCAGAATGAGTGTATAGTAGATTAGATTCTGTGTGAATGAAATTGTTTGATACTTGGTTATATATATTTTTATATGTATATTTGACAGGGTGGCCCCTAATTGCATTTTTAGGGGAAATTCTGTCCGTCATATTTCAAAATTTTTATTAATTTTTATCGGGATTGTTTTGGTGTGTACTCTGACTTGCATGTCATTCATGTAGTACCATGTTAGGGTTTTGTGTATTCATCCATGCATTGCGAGTTGTATCTTCATCTTAAGACGCCGAGATTGGATCCGCATGAGTTAGGTTCGGGTTAGCCAACCTAACCGGGGCCCGTAACATGCCGGTTCGGTTCACGAGCGTGAACCGGATTTGGGGTGTTACAGTTATAACTCGAAGTTGACTTGAAATCGACTTGAATTTGACTCCACTCGTAGCTCAATTCGAATTCGACTCGATAATATAATATAACAATATATATAATATGTCATTGTGGTGTTATGGTGTGTATTATATTTTTTGGATTTTTTTAAGGATTTATTAAGTTAGTTATTATTTTTTACTCGAGTCGGAAATGAATCAACTTTTATTTATGATATCACCACCGACCCATTTCTTCCCCTTCCCCTCCACCCAACGCTTCTCATTCCCCATACCCTTGACATTGCTCTCCTTCTTCATCGCCAACGCCACCTCCAGCACCTGCACCACCTTCGATCGACACCGCCGGTCACCTTCAGAACATCACCGACCATTCCCCTCGCTATCCGGCCGTCGCCTGGCCTCCACGATGGGACGAAGCTGTTGTAACCGTGTCACACTCCCGTCGCTGCCGCCATCCAATTACTGTCACAACGTCGTCAACCCTCCCATGACCTTACCTGACCAGAGTGGAGCCCTGTGCCACCCATCCCGGCCAGATCTTGTCACCCCACCACTGACCGCCTTGTTTTGCCCTTTTTCAGTGAGCTGCCTCCTCCAACGACCTTGTCAACGTCGTAGACGCGTTGGGCTCACCAAGATGGTGCCAATGGTACCTTATACCACCGCCATCCCGACTATAGTTGCCGCCGGTAACAGTTGCCGGAAAACCGCCACATCACCGCCAATCGACGCCACTAGTCACCATCAAAACATCGTTGACCATCTAACACCCCCCTCCCCCATCTAGCCGTCGCTTGGCCTCCACAATGCGTCGAAGCCGTTGCGACTACGCCATGCTCCCGTCAGTCAATCCTGCCAAAGGCAATTGTCGCCACCACCATCCAGTCACCATCTTGACATCATTGACCCTCCTGCGACCTTCCCCGACCGAAGTGGAGCCCAGCACCACCCAGCCCGATCGGATCTCGTCACCCCACCATCGACGGCCCCTGTTTTGCCCTTTTTCCGACGAGCCGTCTTCCCTACTGACCTTGTCAACGTCATAGACGCATAAGGCTCGCCGATCCGGTGCCAACGGTATCTTATACTACCACCATCCCGACTATAGCCGCCGCCGACAACATTTACCGAAAAATTGCTAAAATTGTGAGTACAAGAGACTATTTTATTGATAAATTATTTTGTTAATTTTTAATTTTTATAAATATATATTTTCTCCAAAACGATCTATTTTTGAGCTTATAAACAACCTCATTTTGAGTTCCCAATTGAGCTAGTTTCGAATTCTCAAACGAATCGGTTTTGAGCTCCTAAACGAGCCGGTTTTGAGCGAGCTCTTCGAATTTAATAGTTTAAGTGTATTTGAACTCGAGTCGAGCTCGAATAATATAAGAAATATTTGAGTCGATTTCAAGCATACATGTTCAAAACTCGTTCAATCTCCAGTCGAGTTTGAACAAACTTTGAACTATTCGAGTCTAGTTCGAGCATAAGGCAAGCTTAGTTCACTCGTTCGTTTAGCAGCCCTAAAAATGACTAGTCACTATGTAGGACTTAAGAACACATTTATATCAGTCACCACTTTTTTTATAAAAAAGTGTGACTATACTCGATATATAGAAGTTGCAGAAAAAAAAGACTCTTCTTTGATCTTTCCAATACCTTTCATAAGCATGTATAATAACCGTGATAAAAAATTATATCTTTTCTTTAGATAAAAAATGGTATATAAAAGTATTATATATCACTTACTTTTGATTGCACGAGCAAATATATGTTTGAGACCTATTGAATATTGAATGGGAGAGGGATGATTAACATTGTGGAAGTTTTTTCTCGAGTCGAGATGGTATGGTCAGTTAAACGGGAAAAAATACTTTGAAAGCTTAAAATCTGCCAAATACTCTATTTTACAACTGCTAAATTAATTTAAAAAATAATTTTGTCATTTTTAGTAGTTATAAAACGAGAAAAAAATTAATTATTGCTCCAAATCTGCCGAATACCTTTTTTATAATCACGAATTAATGGGTTACTAAGGTATTTTTATAATTCTTAGTAGTTATAAAAAAGGGCATCGCGTTAGATTAAGAGAAGAAAAAACAGCACCTTTTCACGGCACTCTTAGGTGTACTCACAGCATCCTTTAGCAAGACAAAATTAATGGTTACAAAAGGCACGCCTCTGCCTTTTAATTAAGTAACAGTAATAGATAATAAGGTAACAATTAGTACTCCGAGGGGGATCATTAATCTCACCACTTTTAATTCTAGTTTTAGCTTTGCCATTGAGTTTTTCCTCGTCTGTAAGTACCCAATCCTCTTTACTCATCAATATATATGTTAATCTTCTCGTAACATTGCACCCACCCACGTAGCTACCAGAAAGCACAAGCATACCTTCTCAGTCCTCCCCATGGATGTCTCCCCCATCCTTCTCCATGATGAATTCTATTCATTACCAGCCAGTAGACACACCAAGCAGAAGATAACCAGGTCCTTGTGCTCCTACCCTTTCTCTCCTTCTTTCTCCACCGGATCTTCCACCCCCTCATCATGTGAGTACAGCTCCCCTCTTAGCCCCAACTCCCCTCTCAACTTCTGTGGTGTGCCCTTCAAGTGGGAGGAGCAGCCAGGCATCCCCAAGCGCTCACCTCCACTACCCACGAATCAGCTCATCAAGCAGTCTCCGTGGGACCCACTTCCCCTGCCACCCACCGGACCTCCGCCCCGGTCGATGTCGTCGTTCATGTGGAAGAAGTCGAAGCTCCTTGGCCATGCTAAGCTTGGGAGGGATCCTTTCATGGCGGCACTAGTGGCCTGCTCCCGGCCTGATGAGTATAGCCGGAAGGGCTCATCCAGGGTGACCCGAGCATTTAGTGCCCGGCTCGGTTCATGCAAGAGCGTCTCCTGCGTTGTTGAATCGACGGTCTTGATCCCCCGATCAAGCCGCACAAAGTACGAGATGTTGAACGGACGGATGGGGTGAATTAGAAAGCTTCCACCAGTTTCCTTGGTAAGTTGATCCCAGGGGAATGCAAAATAGCTGAGTTTACTAGTTATGATCTTCGTTTTAGTCAGGTTTCTTTGATTTTGCTGAAGACCAGAGTATTGAACGCATAAATGTTGATCAACATCAGGGAAAATTCCCATGATATATGTGGTCCAGAGGTTTGAGTTGTGTTTGTAGAGTTTTATGGGGGTTTCAGCAATCATTTGATGTTTCTAGGGCGATTAATATTTACTATAATTTATAATAATCGGAGCCTGTTCTTCTCAATGTTGAAAGTAGACTGAGAAAAACTCTCACTGTTTATTTTCTAGGGGCCTTTTCTTACTAGCTTTCAAACAAGCAATGCGTTGGCCTGGATGGTACATAATTCGCATGGGCACCACCAACCTCTGTGAACTAAACTGGACGCTTCCTATTTGAAATTTAGAGTGAAGAAAAATACAAAAGATATATCAGAGCTTGTAATTATCCCAATCAAGTGTTTCAAGGGTCCACTTACTGACCAGGCCATGCTTGATTCAATTTACTAACAAACTCTTGAATCTCAATCCTTATTATTATTATTATAAGGTGAGGCTTATTTTAATTGTTCCAATTTAATGGTGGGTCTGGTGAAGAATTGAAAGCCAATGATCACTTATAAATTATAGGAAGTCCCACATCCTTGCGTTGTTTTCCATCACACTGGCCCATAATGTTGGGAGTTGGGGGACCTTCCACATGCACCAGCAAACCTCCTGTAGGCCCACAAGTTATAATCTTTTTTGTTGCAAGGCTAGAGTACAATTGAAGGAGGATGAGTTGACAATGTTCATTTTAATTAATTAGTGTACATGCAATCTTAATCACAATTTTACATCAGTACAAGAAACTATTAAAAGGTCATCATCAAATACTGGGGTAGAAATGTTATTAAGTTGATAATCTATGGGCACGTGACACATACATATATGATCTCGCCAGCCATGTCCATAATCTCTAGTGGGCTTTCTACATTATCAGCAGGAGTGTTGTTCACGTTTTTTTGTCTAAAATGTATATATTATACTTGCTCATTAAAAGAAAAGGATTTTTATCTACTTACATAGACATCAATAATGGGGAGAATGTGGGGGCTCAAAAATGACTTAAAATTAGTTAAATATGTATCTCTTAATTTAAAAGCTACTTTAAAAATAAAGTTTTTCTATTAGCCTTTATACAAGTCATCAACACCATTTATAACTAATGTAGGATTAACTCAATAATTTTTTCCTTCGTAATCATACAATCCGAAACATCTTCATATAATGAAATTCGAAGGGACTCTACTGGTTGACATACCACATAATACTGTCTGAATAATGTATCTCTCATACATGTTAAGTTTACATATTATAATAAAGTTCTAAAAGACTCAAATTCGGGTTGACTAACTTACCTTGAGGCAAATCCAAATAATACTAAAACAAACTAGCCTTAATTGAAGTCTCCTTAAACTTTACTATAACATATGGACCTAGCATGTGTGAAGGAAAGATAATTTGTGTTGGCTGACATATTATATCATATTATTCAAATCATCTCCCTCTTACATATGTTACAAGATACTCAAATTTGGACCAATTGACATACCAAAAAGCAAATCGAAATAACACCAAAATCAATTAGATTATGATACCACTTTTGGGCTCAACAGAGAAATGATGGTGGAAACTTAAAATGGTGAAGGCCCACATTTTTAGTCAAATATGTGAGTTCCATTGGTAGTTGATATCATTTTAAAAGAAAATTCCCAAATCAATATCAATTTAGAACTTCTTTTGGGTGTCTAAATATTGTTGTCACTCTTGTAACTTTCATCCAAATATCAAATGGGGCTCATAAATAACTTATTATTGTGGTTAATGTTGAGAAGTATTAGTGCATATATTCTTATGAGAAATTCGTTTCAATTTATCAAATAACTAAATCATGCTCCCACAACAAGAGTCTAATGCCCCTTTGTGGGGCATTGCTTAGTTGTTGTCTGTTGGGTGTATTAGATTAAGAACCAGGCTTACGTGCTACATGGTCTGGTGTTATTTATATATTTTATATATACACCACATATATAATTTTGGGTCGGCTTCGAAATCACGTGTAATGATCCGATCTTACAAGGATAAATGGATGAATTTAAGTCAATTTTTTTTTCAAAAAGTGATTAATCAAATTTAAAATTCATAGATATGTGGTAGATATTTGACGCAAAATTAATTTTATAAGATAGTAAAAACTTATCATATTGTATCACAACACAGCAATGTATTATTATAGATTTTATTCGAAAAGACGAAAAAAAAGGGAGGGGAGAAAAAACACCACCAACCTTTCCTCCAACAACTCTGATGGCCAAATTACACGAGCAACACCAATAATCAACGATTACCTGCTGAGGTAAAAAAGGTATGCGGCCAAGTCTTCAAGCTAACACCACCATGACATCGATACGCTTGAATACGAGTGCTACCGTGTTGATTAGTATTGGCATTGATATGTACAGAGTCCTGGAGCATTCTCGGGGATGAGATCTTTCTTAGACCTAAAAAACAAGCAAAATGGAGAAGCTCACAAACATGTAATAACAAGTCCTTTTTCTGACTGATTTTGAACGCCGGTCCTTCAATCAAGTCCCGCAGTCACAAAGCTTGAAAAAATGGAGTCTTGAAGTCAGGATCCCAACTGGACCATTGTCATCAGTCCATGAGTGACGGGCATGACCGACCAAAAATTCCAAAAGCCCATACTCTCAATTCAAGAACACGGCAGGCGAATTTAATTTTGGTTAACAGATCATTGACTCATATACTTTAACATTGATTGTCATTATTAGTTCGGATCAAAATCAATTCTATTTCACAACACAACTGTGTCTTTTCTTGCAAGGCGGCTCAATTTCGTGTTCAACAAACGCTTGTCGAGCCAGTAACCGCGCATCTCATCTCTCTGCAAATAAGCTGTTAATTGATACATAGGTTGGGGACACCTCAATTTATTGCCATTAAATTAGTGACATGATCCCAAGCCACTTATTTACTCCTTCCTTTTAAAAGAATTTAAACGATACCAATTTAAAATATCATTCATTTAATTTCTTTACAACAAGCAAAATTGAACCACTGCAATCATAATGAAGCCGGGCCAAAGAAGTTTACGTTTAATTTATTGGAAGAAATAAGTACTATTTTTTATACTTATCTAATTGTTTATCTAGTTTTACAACCAATTTTAAATGTAAAACGTTCCAATAAAAAAGTCGTATTGGAAAACAAATTTTATTTTTCACATTTTTCAAAAATCAAACAAGTAAAAATGTGACGCGCACTTTCTTTCTTTTTCTCACAATCCAAATAAATTTTTTTAATTAAAAAAACTTAGCGAATGATGGGAATAGATCAAGAGGCTAATTAATTTGAGCAATTAGGGTAATTAAACAAGTTAACCAAGGTGGACTTAACCAGGGTTAGAAAGTAACCAAAATGAGGAAGGAGTTTGACCATCTCCTACCTCCCTCCTCCCTCTCTTCCTCGTCGGCTGCTGCCCCTCCACTCCTCCTCTGCTCCGACGACGACGATCACCTCCGCCGCCGCAGCCTGCAAAAGGCTCCATCTTTTGTTCTCCAAGACTGTCTACAAGATCCATGAGCTTGGTGATTGCTGGTCTGTGGACTGACTTCCTTGTGGGTACAGACCTTTCTTGAGCTATTTTATAAGGATTCTTCTTCAATTCTGTGTTTGTTGTCTTTGAGCTTTTTCGATGGTGGTGGGGGTTTGATGTGTGTTTGGTGAATGTTGGGGTTTTTGAGCGGTTGGTAGTGTGTCTTGGGTGATTGAGCGTTCTTCTCTTGGTAGGTCGATTGGAAGCTTGTGCCCTGTTGATCAATCAGGTTGAAAGATGATGAATTGGTAGGGGATGATGGATTCTTTGGACTTGTGTCAATCTCCAATCATTTGATGGTGGCCAAATTCTGATATTATTGTTTCCATTTCTACTTGTTCAGAGTGGGAAGGCTGCTGCCTTGATCATTGAAGGAGTACCTTTAGAACTGGGATAAGGAAGATCGTGATTAGCTGATTGGAAAGTCTGGTAAGGAGCAGGATTGCGTCTTGTTGTAGAATTTGGATTGTATGCAACTGGGATACCTTTTGACGACGGATTTGGGTTTTGAAGGTTTATTTTGCGTCTCAAAGTGAAGTCTAGATTTTCATTGCAAAAGGTATGTGGCAGGACTAAGAAAGAAGCGCTTGCACTGCCAAATGGGAGGCCTTTGCTCAAAGAGAGCTGCAGTTGATAGTTCGCCTACCTTTAACGGAGCCAATGGCCTTGTTAGTTATGCGTCTATTGGTTCTGAATCGCGAGCTGTACGCTCAAACAAAGGGAGCAAGTTGTCTCCCCTTCGATGGACATTAAGATGGAGAAGAACGTGAAAGAACCTTTGGGAGCTGCAGACAGGACCAATCCGGAAGGTATGGTTGTTGATGAGGTTGATGCGGCTCAAGTTGCATCAAAGCTGAACCGAACTTTATCACAGAAGTCGAGGTTAGCCAAGACCAGGCCAACTGCTGCTGCAAAAAGCGTGAACAAAGTAAGTCTATTCTTTTGATGATTAAACTGACTATGAAGCTAAAATAATTTACTGTTGTCTTGTTTGATCAATATAAGTTCCCTGTTCTTCTTTGCCAACAAATGAACCTCATAAGGCATGATCAATTGTAACATTGTTAGTATGATGCTAAATTCACAACATTGTCAAAATAAGCACTTACGGTTAATTTTCTCAAAATTTGTCCTATATGTGAATATTGAAAATTTCTTTGTCTGATTTTTTCCTGCAATTTTTGACTTGGCTTATCTAAATTCTTCATTTAAATTGTAACTTAAGTACGTTTTTCTAATCCTTCACGCCATGGTAGAATATAGTTTAAAGAAAACCAAGGGAATGGAGATATCCAGGCGAAAGGAGAGAACTTAATGGCAGCAAAACAAAAGCCACTGTTTCATCTATTAGCCAAATTCAAAAATTTTTAACAATGACGGGTCATCTAACATTTACAGCCCAATGCAAAGAAACCCTAAACAAATGAACTCCATAAGCCTAATTAAAACATTTATGAAAATGCAAATTAAATCATTTAAAAAATTACAATTATACCCCCTAAACTAAGTTGTTTCTGAATCATGCCATTAATTTGAAAGGCAAGGCGGACAATGCTGGGCCTAGCCTAAACTTCAGATTTGGTTACATGCTGGCCCAATGTTTTCCTTATAAAGTGGGTTGTTTTGCATTGCATTAATCACATGATTAAATATGAATTCTGTCTTATTACTCATATAATCTTTTTATTAGCCACCTAATTTGGAAACTTGTGGCTCAATTATCTTTTATTTGTATTGATCATGTTATCGGATTTGATAGATTCATGAATATTCTAAGTTTAATTTTGTTTTGGTCAAAATAGAGCCATTTTGTTTTGTTTGAATTTATGAATTGGACCCTATGAAGTTGTCTCAGTTATTTCTTTGTATCTATCAACATCTCTGGACAAATTTTGTGAGAATAACCATGCACATATTAAGAAAAAAAGTTGTATTCAGTTATTCTGTTATGAAATTTTACCTGTTAAGGATGTATTTTTTCATATTTTGCACGTAAGTTACCATATATTTTCTGGCTAAAAGCCATTAACCTTGTGGAAGCAGGTATCTGAAGTTGGCTCTCTCATTAACCGTGCTGGAACCGTGGGTTTTGGAAAAGCAGTAGAGGTGTTGGATACCCTTGGAAGCAGCATGACTAGCTTACACCTAAGTAGTGGATTTGTTACGGGTACGAACATTAAAGGCAACAAAATTTCCATTCTAGCATTTGAGGTAGCCAACACAATTGTCAAGGGTGCAAACCTTATGCAATCCCTTTCGATGGAAAATATTAAGCGCCTGAAAGAAGAAGTGCTAACCTCTGAAGGAGTACGACGGTTAGTGTCCAAAGATATGGATGAACTGCTAAGGATAGCTGCTTTCGACAAAAGGTATATCCCGCCAAATTGTTAACTTCTGTTTGTTAGGTAGGAAAATATTCAATCATGTTGTATTCACCTGGCAGGGAGGAGCTAAAAATCTTCTCTGGAGAGGTGGTTCGTTTTGGGAATCAGTGTAAAGATCCACAGTGGCATAACCTGAATCGATACTTTGATAAGTAAGCATTTTTGTGATGAGCGCACTATGTATCTAACTACTTACTGAATATAACAGATATTTACGCATTATATTTCAGAATTAGCTCAGAGCTCATCCCTCAGAGACACTTGAAAGAAGAGGCAGACAGTGTCATGCAGCACTTAACAACCTTAGTTCAATACACCGCCGTGAGTATCTTGTCCTTCAACAAGTTGAGTTGCACATAAATATGAACTATGAGAATGACTTCCTGTTTGCTATAGTTTGTCCCAGGATGGAAATTATTTGGTTGAGGAATTTCGCTGTGGGAGTGATTACTTTCTGATTCTTGTGCAGGAATTGTACCACGAGTTGCATGCATTGGATAGATTTGATCAGGATTATAAGCGAAAGCTTCAGGAAGAAGAAAACTCAACCCCAGCTCAAAGAGGTAAACCTGTGCTCAGAGCATGATTAATGTACATTCTGTATTGTGTATGCCTTTATAAATCTCTGCTTGTGTCTGTATCATTTCTGCTCAATTGAATTGTCACTTTCAGGAGAAAGTCTTGCAATTTTAAGGGCCGAGTTGAAAAGCCAAAAAAGCATGTGAGAAGTCTCAAGAAAAGTCTTTGTGGTCTAAAAATTTGGAAGAGGTAATGGATGATGATTCAACCTTCATCTTTTGTATGTTGAGACTTGAGAGTATGATTTATTTATTATTTATTTTGCACATATGAAAGTCTTGATATATGAGGACGACCTTAATTGGTGTATACAATTGTTGCTACAAAACTGATAACATTAGATCGTTGGCATTTTGCAGATAATAGAAAGACTTGTGGATGTTGTCCATTTCTTGTACCTTGAAATTCATGATGCTTTTGGTTTGCCTGGTATTTCTTGAATTACCAAATTTTGTGAAGTTCTTTTTTTGACATTTGGTTTTGTGTGCTTAGTAATAATGCATTTTCATATACATCTAATAATAGTTAGAATGACACTTGTGTGTTTTGCAGAGACTTTTGAGAAACCCACAAGCTGGTTACACAGACTCGGTCCGTCTGGTCTAGCATTGCACTATGCAAGCATAATATCTCAGATTGACTCACTTGTGAGTTCCGCACACTTGATCAATTCTTCTGGAAAGAATTGTTTAGTTCTTACATTTATATAATGAAAAAGGTGGATCTTGTTACTGGGGTTTCATAAACAAAATGATTTTGTCGTTGAACTGTTATCAAGCATTTATGATAGTTTAAAAAGGGGAATAGAAAAATGGAAAAAAGAACCTGGATGAAGGCAGCGAATTGTTTAATGGAACCATGTTGATATGGATAACTCAGTTATGCAGGATTATGTGCGTGCTGTTGATTTACAATGAGATGTATATTAAGTGTTAAGACCTATAAGCATTCAAAATTTGAAGAATTTTGTAAAAGATGGACAAATTAAGTGGAAAGAGACTGTTGAACAGTAAAGTAATATAAGTGTCCGATAATGTTAAGCGGTCAAAATAATTGTCAAAGTCATGGTTTTAGGAAGACAAGTCCTAGCAACAAAGAAAAGGTGTGGTTTCGGGATGTGGGTGTAGCTTGGACATTTTGTTAAAAGCATGAAGAAGTTGATTTTTCAAATTTTAGGTATCTCGATCAAGTTCTGTGCCTCCAAATACCAGGGATACACTGTATCAAGGACTTCCACCCAGCATAAAATCAGCTCTGAGATCCAAGTTGCTGTCATTTCAAGTAAAAGAAGAGGTATTCCACCCTTGACCTCCTTTCTTTGTGTGCTTGTTTGAATGTTTACAAGTTCCAATGATCATTTTTTACTTCTTTTGCAGCTTACTGTACTTCAAATCAAAGGAGAGATGGAGAAAACTCTGCATTGGCTTGTACCATTTGCTACCAACACAACCAAGTTATAATAGTTTGCAAACGTCTGCTTTGTAACATTTCAATGTGCGTTTATTTATACATATTATAAATTTCTTTCTATGCCTTTTGATCCAAACTAGGGCACATCATGGCTTTGGGTGGGTTGGTGAATGGGCAAACGCAGGGTAAGACTGTGATCACTTGCATTCTTTTATGGAGGATTTTTTGTGGGAGACTCTGAAGTAGTCTTTGTAAATAATTTTATCTTTGGGATTGACCAGATCTGAGGTGAACCGGAAACCATCGGGGCCAACTGACATTATCAAGATAGAGACACTCCATCATGTGGACAAGGAGAAGACAGAAGCTTACATGCTTGATTTAATAATTTGGCTTCACCACCTGGTAAGCCAATCTAAGTCTGTGGCTAATGGAAGCATCAAATCCCCTGTCAAATCACCAGCTCGTTCTCCCAATAAGAGAACTTTGTCAACTCCTCTGGACAAGACCAACACTACGTCTTCTGTTCTAACTCTGGAGGACCATGAGATGTTGAGGGATGTGAACTTCAGGAAACTGACGCCAGGTATAAGCAAAAGCCAAGAGTTTGATTCCACGAGAACGGCCTTGACAAAACATCATAGGCTCAGTAAGAGCAGCAGCCATTTTCCTGTGAGTGGAGGAGCCAAAGGGAAGCTTTTACGACTAGAAAACCGTCAATACCTGTCATTGATTTTGATATTGATAAGTCTAAAGCCTTGGATGTCATTGATAGAGTGGACACTCTAAGAAACCAAGGAGACAAATCCATGCAACAGGACACTCGAGGCTTAGGATGGCACAATTCTGCATTGTGGGTATCTCCTAACGACCAACGTGAATACCCTAGTCTCCATGCAAAAGGCACGGATAGTTCAACATTGGAGAGTGTGAAGGTGGAAAGTTTGTAAAAAGGGTTGTAGTTTTGTATACAAGAGAATGAAATGTCAATGATGTCAATGAATGGAAATATTGCTTGTTAATTAGTGGGTAGTCCAAGATTGTAAAATCTGCCATAATCTCTACTGTCGTTGAAAAACATTGCATCTCTTTTCTACAGCGGCCATATGGTCATTGTGATATTGCATTACATAAAAGATAGAAAAGTAGCCATGATATTCAAACTTATTAGATCCCCCTTCTGATTAGCTTTGATTTTATAATTGGTGGGAATAATATTACATAATGGAGGTAAATATGACTGTCTAAATTGAAGGTTGTCTAAAGTAAAGCTTAGATCTCTGGTAGGAAAACAGCAAGCAAAAAAATTATATCACCTTCTACTACCCGAAGACGATAACCATGTCCACTTCTGGGAACACACGACCTGGTAGCTGTGTCCGATGCCTGCCATGGCTTTTGGCTCCTCCTCGATTCTTCTAATATGCATGGCTCCAGCATGATGACTGTCAATTTTATCAGAAAGAACAAATCGGTTGATTGAGGATAGAAATCAAATCGAATCAAAGAGCGCGTTGGGAATGTGATGGACAACGAGTTATGTTGATTGGGGCTGGGGACTTATGAGTCATGTTGATTGGGAATTAATAGGCACTTAATGCGTTATGTTGATTGCGGACTTGGGTTTTTTTTTTTTAATGCATCAGACCTCTGTAGGGAGCCGTTTTTATCTGTTATTTATTTTTGTGTGTGTTGTTGATGAGCCAATAATGGGGAAAAAACAATGGAGCATGAGGACTGTACATACGTAATATCTATTATCTTATTTTGTTATTTTCGGATTATTTAATTAAATAAATTACAAGCATGATAAAGATGGACAAATCAAACTTTTAGATTTTTATAATATCTTATTATTATTACCATTTTCGCAATTTTAAATTAATTAAATTAGAAATGTGATAAAGATGAAAAAAGGTTGATAATGTAACACCCCATTTCGGCTCCCCGTGAACCGACCCGAAAATGTCACCGGCGACCGAACCGTTCGCTAATCTACTGGGTTCGGTTAAGCCGACTCGGATCTGCCCTCGGTGTCTCAAGATGGAGATGCAAACATGAAATACATAGATGGGATGTGTGGGTTCTAACGTAGTCCTACATGCATGCTATGATGTGTAAGCAAAACAAAACCATGCAACAGGAGGAAATTTTAATTAAAAATTCATTAATTTTTACGGAAAAACAGACAGAATCTCCCCTAAAAGTGCAATAGGGGCCAACCTATCCACAACAAGGGTATATAAATATTTTATCAAAATACGATAAAACATGACAATCTATCGTAGCATTCATCATTATCTCATTTGTTTTCATCTGAGCCGAGTCTGAACTCCAAGGCTTCCTACTCATTCACAATTATCCGTTCGTTTCATAATAAGCAATTCATCAAGACAAAAACATCCTAATTATCATTCACACAGCATTAACACACCATCATTATACATTACACGCGGTAGGTACATGTGTGCGCGGTTTCGTGCTGCTCCACTGCAGTCCCGACAGCTTTTATCCCTCGCATTTCTCACCTATATATATATAGAAAAGCTTCAGCAACGGGTGTCACTGGTCCGGAAATAACTGATATCAAACTGGAACATGAGAGCAAACTCTCATAGAAAACAAACCATCATATATATCTTCCTCAAGAACTTTCTTAAGGGCAACTACAGAGGAGCCGTCGAGCAGCTGACTCAACAGCATCCCGATCTATCTGGTACTGTGCCGCTTACGACACTTCTTTTTCAGTACTTCACGTAAAACTTTTATCCTAAGCCCTCTCCGAACCTCCATATCTCTCCTGGCCTTGAGCACGTAGGCCGAGTACTCTCAGACAGTCGCCTTTAGTACCCTTTAAACCACAAGTCCGGCATGCACTGTACTAAATAGTAACCGTAAACCTCCACGTCCTCCGGGTGTGAGGAACTCAAACGCGGAGTTGCCAGGATCCCTCGGGAATGGAACAGTCTGCTGGCACTAATCCAGCGCCCGCTTTGACTGTCACGGCATCCGCTCATGATACGTGCAAGTCGATTCATCTCCTCTTGCCTCACTGAAAACTCGATAAAATTATGTATAGGGCTAGGTTGGGATTTATTATAATAGGCCTGAAGGCAACTTGAGGTGGATCTTATTTTCGAAAACAAGCTCGAGGGATCTCATCCTCGAGGGTTATTAATCCAGAAAATTGTTGGCTAAATGGCCCGAGTTAAGTGGGATCCGATAAAACCCCACTTAACTTGTCCTGCACATCAAATACACAATAGAGTAGCGTAAAAATAGAGAACGAGTCCTAAACGGACCTGGTAGAAGCTCCCAACGGGTCCACATGTCTAGGCGGCGAGCCCTTACACCGTACCTACACAATCAAGCTAAAAGCTAACGCCCGCATGATGAATCACACATCCTATAGCATGCACACACAATCAACGCAATCACGCATCAATCATCACACATTCATCCTAAGTCAATCCTAGTGAGTTTTCAATCTACGTCTCATGAAATCAGGGTAATTAATTAGTTCACCTAATTAATTCCTTACTTTTCCATTTTAACACTCATCAATCAACCAATTTCAGAATTTTTATTAAATTACACACAAACATACAGACACATCAAAAACACAAAAATTCATCTAATTATCTAGTCGAGCATGCTTCCCTAATAATTACAAAACTTAAGAATTTACGTCGGAGTAATTTATACCTCGCGTCGTCGAAAATCGGCGACGGTTAGGGTTTTCGTTTCGTGGCTCGAAACTCGAATTCGGCACCTAGCGGCGTCCGAAGTCTGATCGGATTCGACCGGGTGCATTCGGCGGATGATCCGGCAAATTTCGCATGAATCCAATTTTCCGGCGGTTTTCTGGCGAGTGTCAGCGACTTTCCGGTGGATTCCGGCGATAATTCTGAAGAGGGTAATCAGGGGGTCTATCGGCACCAGCTTGACGAGCTTGGTCCAATGGTGGCGTCAAACAGGGTAGCCGGGGTGGCGATGCCTATCGATGGCGGCGACGACGGCGTGCTCCGATCGGGGCTATGGCCACCTCGATGGCGGTCGAGATGATGGGGGAAATGTCGGCGAGGTCAAGGTGGTGGTCGTCGGGGTCACGACGGTGACGACGTGGCCCTGACGGTGGCAAATCGACAAGGGGGGGGAGTCGCGGCTTGTGGGGCGATCCCGACGTCGTGGCGATGAGACGTTGGCCAGGGTGGGTTGTGGCGGCACGGCGACTGCACAGCGGGGTGGGGCGGCGTTGATCGGCGGCTGTGCGGCATTGGCAGCGGTGGCGGTGGCAACCACAGTGGGCGGCGGTGGTAGGGTTTGGGTGAGGAAGTGTCGGGAAGGAGAAAAACACCCCTAGTGGCAAACTCGTAAATAAGTATTGACTCGATTCCTACTCGAGTCAAAATAATAACTAGTTCGTAATAAATTCTAAAAAAATCTAGAAAAATATGGAAAAATCTCATAAAATAAAACAAATACAACAACATCCAAATGACATGCTATATAACTAATAACCCACCCGAATACCATCTAATGCATCCTAATGCGTTATTCAACCTAAACTAATTCTACGGTCACAACATAAAAAAATAAAATCATCAACTGTATACTCTCATATCTACTGATAACTCAGTCTGCTGATGCGTATCTGACGCTATCATCAATACTTGGGTATACAAGAACCCTCATAGCACGTGCACACGGTCGTCCTCGGCCCTGCACACGTGTTCTGAAAGCTGAACCAACTCCGACCACGGTCGAACCGACCGGCTAACGATTATAAAACCCTAACTCGAGTCGCGGGTTTTAGAGATAAACTATTGCTATTTTCGGATTATTTGATTAAATAAATTATTACAAACTTGATCAAGATAGGAAATTAATCTTATAGATTAACTTTACAATATCTTATTATACTTATTACTATTTTTGGAAATTTTAATTAGTTAAATTCGAAATGTAATAATATGAAAAAGGTTGATAAACTATTTTTATTTTTGGAATTATTTAATTAAATAAATTACAAACATGAGAAAGATGGAAAAATTAATCTTTAGATTTTTACAAAATCTTATTAATATTATTATTTTCTGATTTTTTAATAAATTAAATTAGAAATGTGATAAAATAAAAAAATTAGAGAAGTTGTAACCCAGGTGAAAGGGAAAATAAAAAAATATACATATGAAAGAAACTTAATTACTACATAACTTAGTCGTATAGATAACTCAAGCAAGGACCTTTTATAAATTAGCTTCTCCAGGATATTGGCTGCGAAGCAATGGATACTATTATGGGGTTGATTTGAGGTAGAATTTTTCATCCCCTAAACTACAAACATGCGGCGTATTTCCCTCCGGGAAACACTAGCCATCCACAAGCACGCAACTTTCCTACAAAACATTGCGATAAGGAAGCAACAATATCACACGCACAAGCATTCTGGACATAAGACTGCACCCAACTGCTGGCACCAAGTCTAGTTGCCGGTACCAATAATTCTATCAACCAACCACTACGCAGGAATATGCATTATGACTGCTAATACGCAACCACTCCAAGGTACTATGGTTTGATGCGTCAAACCGATTACCCCCTTCGGTTCACAAGATCTGGAATCCAAGACCTCGCTATCGGTACCACGCCTAACACAATGTCGATGTTGACACTACACAATTATGGAGCCCTACTCCAACCTTAATTTCATAAACTCGAAACAAAGGAAACAAGTAGACAATCTACCCTGACTACTTAGCTACAGTGGACATGCAAACCCCACAGCCTGCCTCCTATAAGAACAACTGAGTACCCCACTCACAATGCGTCCTCACATGCATGACCCCAAGCCAACCCCTGGTCAGCCTGTTTACATGTAATTTCCCTTAAGCTAGAAATATAATCAAGTCATGGAATAGGAATTGTGTACCTTGATCCCAGTAGACGACTACCCCTATAGTTCCCTTGAAGTCCCAACGCTTGACTCGAAGAATTGGTCCCGACAGCTTCAAGCGTCTCATTGCTCAATCAAAGTGATCTCCTCTCCACTCAGAGATTCTCACAAATTCACGTCTGTTCCCTTCTACACAACGGCACGTCCCTATATATAGAGATCTCCGTGTTTGTTACACGCTTGCAGCAATCTTCAATATTTGTATGCAGATCCCAGATCTTAGATCCTGCACTCGCCTAAGATTATGTCCATGTTCAGCAATTGGAGTTAGTTGTAACCACCCAGCAACCTCCAATATCCTAATGTCCAAATATTTGCATAACTGAAGTTTTTGTAACCAACTTTTCTCGTTGGTTATTGATAAGGATAAACACCGTCACCATCCTTATCGGCAATTCTCGATCAAACAATTTTCTCTCGCGTGCCTTGGCTGCATGGTTGAACCCACCTGGTTCGACCCCAAACAGCACTGCACCTCCCAACAAGTTCCAGCAAATGTACCCCTCTAAGTCCATGTAGTCTCCCATACCGCTAGAACTCCATAGCGCTCATCAACCTCAGACAAATACCATTGTGCCGGTATTTGGCTTGGTCACACCTGACGCTCGTGCCCATGTACCGCTATTCTGCTCGGTGCTGCTCGCTCATGCTCGCTGCATATTGCACGCTTACGCTTGGCATTGCTCAGCACTGCCCAGCGTTGATCATAGGTATGCTTGGTAGACATCAACCTTGCTCCGCCAACAATCTGACCGCTATGTATAGCGCCACACTGGTGTTCGGTCATCCCACCATGCTCGCTCCAAATGTCGGAACGCTCGCCATCTTGAGGTTTCCTGGTAGCGACATGCTTGGCACCAAGTACCGCTCATTTTACTGCTACGCTCATCTCATGTAAAACCCGCGACTCGAGTCAGGGTTTTATAGTCGTTAGCCAGTCGGTTTGACCGTGGTTCGAGTCGGTTTAGCTTTCAGAACACGTGTGCAGGGCCGAGGCCGACCGTGTGCACGTGCTATGAGGGCTCATGTATACCCAAGTATCGATAATAGCGTTAGATACGCATCAGCAGACTGAGTTATCAGTAGATATGAGAGTATACAGTTGATGATTTTTATTTTTTCATGTTGTGACCGTAGAATTAGTATAGGCCGAATAACGCATTAGGAGGCGTTAGATGGTATCCGGGTGGGTTATTAGTTATACGGTATGTCATTTGGATGTTTTGGTGTTTTATTTGATTTTATGGGATTTTTCCCAATTTTTATGGATTTTTCTAGGATTTATTCCAAGTCAGTTTTCATTCTTGACTCAAATCGGTGTCGAGTCAAGTCTTAGTTACAACTTTGCCACCGCCCTATAGTTCTCATCCTCTTCCCCGACACTTTCCCTTCACCGCCCAAACCCTAGCCGCCGCCCTGAGTTTTGGCCACTGCCGTCGACTCCACCTCGCCGCCGATCGACGCCGCCCAGCCCGACCGTGCCGTCACCTTGCCGCCTCTACCACTCCCGGCCACCATCCAGCCGTTGCGATGCCAGAAATCGCCCTCAATTTCACTGCCGTTCCCGACGCGATTCCGCCGCCGTTTGCACCAGACCGCCGCCGCCGTGACGTCGGAGCTTCTCACCTCGACTGCCCCTACCTTTCCCCTTGCCTAGCGCTGCCGTTGAGGCAGGCCATGGGTCTAATCGGAGCGATCGACAGCCCCGACTGCACTCGACCCCACCGTCGGTGGCCATCGCCGCTGCGGTTGCCCTTGTCGTCACCACCATTGGGTCCAGCTCCCTGAGACGGTGCTAACCCCTACCTCCGGTTGCCTTGCCGGAGCAGTCGCCGGAAAACCACCAAAACTGCCGGAAAATCGCCGACTCGCCTTCACCGCCTTCGTCCGTCGACACCGATTTCAGCGCCGATCGCGAGGTGGTTCTTCCTTCTTTGTTTAGAATTATTACATTCATGTTGTGGTCATAATAGCATATTAGAATTAATTTTATTAACTTTATAATTTTAGTTTAATTAATCGTGATTATGATAAACTTGTGATGATTAGCGTAGATTGTGTTGTGTGATGTAAATGCTCACTAATGAAATTGTTAGTAAACCATGGAATAGTTAATTAAATGCTTGTTAACGAGTTAATTTATGAATTTGCACGAATTAGGGTTTTGCATGCTAGTATTAAGTTAAACGGATTAAATTGATTAAACTATTGTCACCTAATTAGAATAGGGATGCTTTGAAATTGGAATTAAAAGTGTTAGGTATTAAGTAACATATGAAATGATAAAATTATTAACTTGCTTGACAATTAGAGATGTAGGGTAATTGTCGAGATGATTGTCATGTTTGATTAGATTATTGTATGCATGTGGATATATTAGTTATATAGGCGTGCATCATATATGTATGGGCGTTAGTAAATAGTTATGTTCATGTAGGTTCGTTGCAGGAGCTCACCGACTAGGCACGAGACTGCGCATGGAGCTTCTGACAGGTCCGTTAGGACACGCTTCTCAGGTTTTATCGCTCTATTCTATCGGTGATTTGATTTACTGATCGTAGGACGTGTCAGGTAGATGATTTATTGGACCCCACCTAACACGGGTCACCTGGTCGATTGTTTTCGGAATTAATAACCCTCGAGGATGAGATCCCTCGACTTTGTTTTCAAAAATAAGATCCACCTCAAGCTTCCTTCAGGCCTATTATAATAAATTCCGACCCAGCCCTATAAATAGTTTTATCGAGTTTTCAGTGAGACAATAGAAGATGAGTCGACTGCATGTACCATGAGCAGATGCCATGATAGTCAAAACGGGCTCTGGATTAGTGCCAGCGGACTGTTCCATTCCCGAGGGATCCTGACAACTCCGTATTTGAGTTCCTCACACCCGGAGGACGTAGAGATTTACGGGTACTGTTTAGTACAATGCATGTCCGGACTTGTGGTTTAAAGGGTACTAAAGGCGACTGTCTGAGAGTGCTCGGCCTACGTGCTCAAGGCCAGGAGTAATATGGAGGTTCGGAGAGTACTTAGGATAAAGTTTTACGTGAAGTATTGAAAAAGAAGTACTGAGAGCGGCACAGTACCAGATAGATCAGGATGTTGTTGAGTCAGCTGCTCGACGGCTCCTTTGTAGCTGCCCTTATGAGAGTTCTTGAGGAAGATATATGATTGTTTGCTTTCCATGAGAGTTTGCTCTCAAGTTCCAGTTTGATATTAGTTATTTTCGGAACAGTGACACCCGTTGCTGACGTTTTTCTACTATATGTAGGTGAGGATGATGATTGGTGTATGCTGGCCTTGACGAAGGAGTAGCGCTTGCATTGCACACACATACCTGGCACCGCGCCGACTTTTACGTAAGATATGATGTAGGTTGAATGATGCTTGGTGATATACATGGTTGTGTACATTTGCATGAGCTATAAGACTTGTAGGTCTTTTTTCTTAGAAATGTATGAATTTTCTTAGAAATGTTTTAGAAATGTTCTAATGTCCAAGAATGATCAGCTATGTTGAGTTGAAAATGAACAAAAACATGATGAGCATGAATTGCAAGTGGGCTAGACCCAATTATAAGATTTGTTATTGCTGAAATACTTTTGTGGTGTGCATTATGGTTTTATATATATATTATATTGTGCCGCATTTTAATAGGTCGTCCCCTTATTGCACTTTTAGGGGAGACTCTGTCCGTTTTATTCCAGGTTTTATGAATTTTGTTGCCATTTTAATTATTTTAGTGTGTGGTTATTATCATGACATTCACATAGTATCCTGTTAGGGTTTGCATCTTATTCATACATTGTTTGCGCATTAGCGGTGCTCCATCTTGAGACGTCGAGAGGGTTATGTCGTAGCCGTTTAGGTTTTGGGTCAGCCAACTTAATTGGTTTACGAGTAGTTCGATCTTTTGTAACAGTTTTGGTCCGGGTTGAGAGTAAACCAGATTGGGGTGTTACATCTCAGGTCTCGGCATCTTGCTCGGTATCCCGACATGCACCACACACCATTGCTCGATTATGCCTGCAACTATAACACGAATTAGTTACAGTAAGTTGTTTCCACCACTTTGATAGCCCCTGCTACCCGTCTCGGACGCGGGATGAATAGGAACAACTGCCAAACCCTAGCTCCCAGCGCGTCCCATAATTATGCCTATAACAGATACAAGTACTCCAACGATGTCGGCGATGGTGCACAAAAGTGTTGGATTTATCCCACATCATATTTCGAAGTAAATGGTGACTTATATACAGGCTAAAGAGAAAGTCTTATTCTTTGAACGAATTTTTGGATTAAAGTCCCATGGGACCCAACAGTAGTATGAAAACCTAATTGGTTTTTTGATCCAAATTGGAATCCCCCATAAGTTCATTATAACATGTTTCTAAGGGTGTAAAACCCGTGACTCGAGTCAGGGTTTTACGTTACCAAACCAGTTGGTTCGACCGTTGGTTCGAGTCGAGTCAGTTTCATGAACCGCGTGCTGAGTCGAGACCAGCCGTGAGTTATGAGCGATGAGAGTCAGGCGTACCTGAATATATGATGATAACGTCGAGAAGATGGTGAGAAATGAGTTATCAGAATATATGAAAGTATGCAGTATTTTTTTCTTTTTATATGTTTGATCGTAGAAATAGTTTTAGGCTGAATAACGCGTTAGGACGCGTTGGATTATATTCGGGTGGGTTATTAGTTATAGAGCATGCCATTTGGATGTTGTTGTGTTTGTTTTATTTTATGGAATTATTCCATATTTTTCTAGATTTTTTTAGAATTTATTACGAACTAGTTATTATTTTGACTCAAGTTGGAATCGAGTCAATACTTATTTACGAAACTGCCACTAGAGCATTTCTTCATCTTTCCCGACCCTTCTCCACCAAAACCCTCGCCGCCACTGTGGTGTGCCGCCGCCGCCGCCGCCGATGCCGTGCTGCCGCCGATCGTCGCCGCCCCGCCTTGCCGTGCCGTCGCCATGCCGCCACGACCAACCCCGGCCAGCGATCGCCTGCCAGCGCGCCGCCGCGACTCCACGAGGCCGCCTCGGCCGTGGCCACTTTGGGCCGGATTCCGCCGCCGTCCGGGCTGCGCCGCCACCGCTGTGACCCCGACAACCACCCCCTCGCCATCGCCGACGTTTCCCCCACCATCCCGAGCGCCATCGAGGCCGGCCGGAGCCTCGATCGGAGCACGCCGACGCCGCCGCCCATTTTCGACGCCGCCATCGACGGCCACCGCCGCCTCGGCTACCCTGTTTGACACCACCATTGGACCGAGCTCGTCGAGCTGGTGCCGATAGACCCCCTGATTGCCCCGTCCCGAATCATCGCCGGAAAACTGTCGGAATCTGCCGGAAAACCGCCGACACTCTCCGAAAACCGCCGGAACTGCCGGAAAATTGGATTCGTGGGACATTCGCCGGATCATCCGCCGAACGCACCCAGTCCAATCTGATCGGACTTCGGACGCCGCTAGGTGCCGAATTCGAGTTTCGAGCCGCGAAACGGAAACCCTAGCCATCGCCAATTTTCGACGACGCGAGGTATAATTTATTTTAACTTAATTAATTGAAAGTATTGATTATTAGAATTTGCATGCTATGATTGATGAATTGTGCATTGTAATTACTTATATAAATGTGGATTTAATTTAGAATAAAATATGAAATTTGTGGAATTGTGTGGTGTTAAAAAATAGAAGTTATGAAACTAATTAGGGTTATTAGGTAATGATCATGATCTAATGCAAACTAGCCTAAGTAGACTTGCTAGAATTGATATAGGTTAATGTGTGTTGATTGCGTGTGTATGCTACAGGATGTGTGATTCATCATGTGGGCGTTAGTTTTTAGCTTGATTGTGTACGTACGGTGTAGGAGCTCGCCGCCTAGGCGTGTGGACCCGTTTGGAGCTTCTACCAGGTCCGTTTAGGACTCGTTCTCTGATTTACGGTACTCTCTTGTGTATTTGATTTATTATGTGGAGGACGAGTTAAGTGGCGTTTTATCGAATCCCACTTAACTCGGGCCATTTAGCCAACGATTTTCCGGATTAATAACCCTCGAGGATGAGATCCCTCGAGTTTGTTTTCGAACTTCAGATCCAGCTCACGTTGCCTTCGGGCCTATTGTATAAATCCCAACCCAGACCTATATATATGTATAGTTTTCGTGTTTTTGTGAGAGACTGAATGAGGGAAATCCGACTACCGTGCTACGCGAGCGGGCACGTGTGTGTCGACAGTGGGCTCTGGAATGGTGTGCGGGCCGTTTCATTCCCGAGGGATCCTGACAACTCCACCTTTGAGTTCCTCAAACCCGGAGAAGTGTGGAGGTTCACGGGTACTGCATTGCAGCGCATGTCTAAACTTGTGGTTTCAAAGGGTACTGAAGGCGACTGCCTGAGAGTACTTGGCCTTTGTGCTCAAGGCCAGGAGTAATATGGAAGGTGCAGAGGGCGAAAAGGAATGAGATTTGACGCGAGAAGCAATAGAGAAATGGCCGAGGCATGAGAATGCGAAAGATAGGGGGACGCTGTCGACCCGAGGGCTACGGCTCCCGTATGTGCCCTGATGAGAGTTCTTGAGGAAGTATATGGTTTTCATTCAACAGGAGAGTTTGCTATCCTGTGCCAGATTGATATTAGTTATTTTCCTGGCCGGTAACACTCGTTACTGACGGTTTTTCTATATATATGTAGGTGAGAAATGCGAGGGATGAAAGCTATCGGGACTGCGGAGGAGCAGTACGGAACAGCGCACACATGTACCTGCCACGTGTAATCTATAATGACGGTGTGTTATTGCTACGTGATGATAATTTTGATACGTTTGTTTAGATAAATTGCTTGATATGAAATGAATGGATGAATATGAATGAGTAGGGAGCCTTGGAGTTCACACTCGGCTCAGGTAAAAATGAATGAGATAATGGTTGAATGCCAGGGTAGATTATTATATGTTACCGTATTTTTATAAAATAGTATATATTTTCTTTTGGTTTCTCATTTATTATTTTGTCTTGTCTTTGCTTGTACATCATACCATGCATGTAGGACTACGTTAGAACCCACGCATCCCATCCATGCATTTCATGTTTGCATCTCTATCTTGAGACACCGAGGGCAGATCCGGGTCGGCTTAACCGAACCCAGTAGATTAGCGAACGGTTCGGTCGCCGGTGACATTTCCGGGTCGGTTCACGGGTGAGCCGAAACAGGGTGTTAAAAGGGGAGCTAATTTTTGGATTGAGAAAAGCCTATGACGCCTATTACAAATCACTTTTGGGGTCCATAAGGCCCAACAAGAAGTATCGTAGCTCCGGCCATTATCTTCTAATCAACTTGATCTTGCTGATCCTACGATGGCTACCACTGCGGCCTCTCCTCCATTACACCCGGTGTCCAAGGCCCGGCGAGAATTGTTGCCATTGGCTCCCCAACATGACGATCATCAAGTCCCACCTTTGACTTTGCCCTCCTTATGCTCCAACTACCTATTCCCCCCAACAATTCGCGCCATCTCCTACCACCCCAAGGCCACAACCATGTCCACTTGAGGGATCACCACCAAGCTAGTTGTGTACGATGGGTACAATTGCTTCTGGCTACAGCATGAATTTATCAGTACAATGTGCAAGTTATGCGTTGGCAACCCTTTTAACTTCAAAATATGTTGATCTTCCACTGTTGCTATGTTCAATTAGATCGCCTTGGTCACATACATCGATGCTTGCTTTTGCCCCCCAGATTCGCCTGACTATAAAGTGATGGTTATGTATGGTGAAGGGTGAGATATTATTTGATTGCGTCGACGTGTTCTCTTCCAAGACAAGGACACGGAGCAGCAGCTTGGGCTTAGTGCCAAAGGCGCTCTTTGTCTTTCGGTTCCCAATATTTTACTATGTTAGGGCTTTATGGGTACCAAGAAAAGATATGGAATATGCGTTGCGAACTTTTTTAATCTAAAAATTAATTAAAGAATAATATTTTTTTATTACCTATAATCCAAAAATTAATTAAAGAATAATATTTTTTTATTAACCTATATACAATTAACTAATTAATGTGGAATTAACACAACAAGTCTTTTAAAACTCGTGTGGGATTAAGTAATAATTCTTGAGTTCGAGGAGGCTCCAGGCTGGCTACTATCCAAATCATCTCCTCGTTACCCATTGCCATCTGAAAATGGTGTGAGATTAACGCAACAATTCCTAAGTTCTAGGAGATTCCGGGCTGGCTACCATCTAAATCATCTCCCCCTCACCCGTTACCATCTAAATTATTTCTTTTTCACCACTAGGCTACATGTTATAGTGAAGTTATAGGATTCGGGCGGGTAAATTGAGCCGATAAAAAAACTTGCAACAGGTGTTATAAATTAGGTTCAAGGAATAAAATTTTTACATTAACCTATATGCAAGTCACTAATTACCATCGAAACTGATACTAAATTAACCCATACTTCAGTTTGGAGCTTTGGTATCGACAAGTTATAGGGGTTTGAGTACGTCGGCTACCCACCTTGAAGGGCTTCAAGAAATCAGGACACGAACATCGGATTGGCCCCAGCCGAGGGATGCCTAAAGTACATTCACCGTGATTATAGAAACACAAGCATATGGAAGCTATAAGATGATCATGAGTCCCGGCTTTGGACATGGCGACACAAGATCGGCACGCTTGATGTATTTTGGCCGGATAGGCCTTGGAATAAGATGTCTCCCCCTGCAACGAACGCTTTCTTGCGCAGCTTGGGAATGAGGAGGTTCTCAACTTCATTACCCATGAAGGATCGCTGTGTTGCTTTGGTATAAACGACTACAAGGCTCAATGAGTGGGCAGCGTCGACAAGCGGCTACTAACTATTATAACTGGTAGTAGGAGGCCGCCTGCCCCATCCGTTCTCGTCCCCTTCATGTGTTGTGTAGTGGACCCTTAATGTTTCAAGAAGAGGTTACAACAGAAAAATATTAGACTAGCGGGTAAGAGTTGCAAAGAGGTGGCCGGTTAGAGATCCTTAATTATTCGCCTGCCTATTGTGAACGATTTGTATGTTGATAGAATTATATGTTAATCTTATAGTTTTGATATGTATTGGGATTGAAATAATTATAAACTGAGATCGAGAATAAACTTGTGTCGGCCCGAAATTCGAGATCGACAAAATCGAGATCTTAATTATTAACTCTTAAAAAACGTCTTTTAATTATGTTTACTGATGGCTTATACATCACTCTATAAATACTTTTCAGAAAAATCACAAAGCGCCAGATTTGCTTTACTTAAAACTAATTGAAACAATTACAAAACAAGCTTAACCGCTTCAAATTAAATGCGCGTTTTCAAGTCCCTTAAAACCAAACTCCAGAATGTTAATTACCTCATATCATTGAACAAAAGTAGTTTGAAAATAAGGCGAACATAAAACGAAAACAAAAGTCTCATCAAGATAAACATGAGCTAAATAAGGCATTGAGAACCCCATTAAGCCAAGGCATACATTGATTAATAGTGCATGACATAAACATTGTACTCAACAGTTGCATCTCCGGTCTTCATATCCAGCCAGTGAGTTCTGGCCTGAGCATATCCCCGTGCCCACCGGAAAAGCCCACTCCCGCCGACCACCGGCATCTCCCGGACCCCCGACAAGACGGCGTTCCTGCCCAATACACTGAGGGTGCTACCGTTATGCTTTCCGGTCACAAAGACGAAGTTCAAGGTCATAAGCAGGCCAACATCATTCTGGGATGCGCAAGCATACATACCCTGCGCCCTTCCCAGCAGCTTCGACTTCAGATCGGGCCCTTCCGTCAGCGGGTCGTCGATCATCACCACCGCGCCGAAGCCGGTGGCGGAGAGGTTGGTGGTCGGTGCCCTGGCCACTTGAATGGCAGTGGGGTTGCGCCCGCTGACTATGTCATGGAAGTAGAAGCGTAGGTGGCTCAGCTTCTCCTTCCGGTCGCCGAAGACGGGGTTCGGCTCGCCGGGGGCGGCCCAGACGGAAACGGCCAATGCAAGGAGTGACAGGGCAATGAGAGCCAGTGAAGGGGAGATGGTAGTGGCCATGGGAGGTTATTGAGGAGCACAAGCGCTTTGCTAGTGTATGGTGAAAGCAAAGGGGTTCCATCAACTCTTATAGGCATTGAGCAAATGAGTCCATGGCATTTTTTGACTAACGAAATTAAGTGTGGTAGGCAGGATTGTGGGTGGTGAAGTGGTCCATGAGTGGCAAGCTAACTGCTTGACCAAGGTTGTCTATGTTGTCATATGCTAGGTGCGCCGTACGTAAATGTAAAATTTTTCTGTCCCGAGTATCGGAGCTATATTTAGCTCCTCCCGGAGCAACGCTGGTGAAGACGGCGTCTTTACCGGCGTCGCTCTCGTAAAGGGCTAAAATTTTTTGTTTACACCGGCAAATACTTCCGGCTAAAAAAACCGGTCCACACTTAGCATTGAAAAAAACAAAATTTTTAGCTCCAAATTTTGCCACCTCGGGAGAGTGATGCCGTGCATCTCCACTTCACCGGCCCTGTTATTTCTCGGGATAATTGATTGTGAAGACGCACGCCATCTCAGTTGGTGTCGCCTCGGGATTGAGAAAAACCTCGTATCCACAAGGGCAAGATTGGTTAATAGTTGTGGGCGGTGGGGCAAAAAGGGATAGTGAATAGTTTGCGATGCTAATCTATTCATGCTTTCATCATCACGCAATGGCCGAATGATCATCTGTTAAAACCTACCCATTGAAGAGGAATCTGGAGTCAGAAAATATAAAAGCAAATTTGTTTCAACTTTTATAGATATGGTCGGCCAAGCAAACACGGACAAATGTGCGCATAGTATTAGTAGCCTTCGTTTTTGGCGAAGAAACTGGTGGGGGTAGGAAGCTCATCTAAGAACGGGGCGGGGTCATTAGTCCATTCTCTGAAAAGGGTGAACCAACTCTTGTTGTCTTCTCCGAGCTCTTGCCCATTCTCCCATACAATGGGCAAAAAGTAGTTCTGTATCAAACTAGCTGCCATTTAGGTAAAGGCACATAAGACATTGACGTGTGAAAGTCAATGGGTACTAGGGAAGGACCGTGATGATGTTGCTCAGCCCTGCTTTCCCATTTTCCATCTTTCAAGTTTCATATTTAAAGCATGAAAAAAGAAATTCATATATACAATAAACACATTATATTATGCTTCGAATTGAAAAACGTGAAAGCACTTTTTATTCCTTTGTTACAGTGAAGTCGTTATTTTATACACCACCGGCCGACAAGGAATGCTTTTCATGATGATACGTGAGAGGCTGATGCGGAAATTATAACCCAAGTGTAAGCGTCGAATTAATTAATAAAAGTGATAAGAAATTATTATCTCGTGATAAATTAATAGTAAAAATTCTCAATTATCAAAATTAATTTAATTAATTATACTTAAATGAAAATAAATTCAAAGAGTGATTTAATTATGATGAAAGCAGAACCAATCTAAAATATAATATTTAAATTAAATATTAATTTCTAGATGATAAACCTAGGATTTTTAATTTTACCTAGTATTCTATATAATTAAAATTATAACTTCTACTTATGAATTACACACTTAAATCATTAACCATGGGATTAACTATTTATGAAATCTCTCGATTCACCATAAATTTATTACTTACACCTAACTATTATATCTCTATAAAATTATGCATGCAAAATGATATTTTAAACTATACCCTTAACAATTACTTAAGATATATAAGTATATTTCTATCTCATATGTGAATCACTTAAAATAGATGAAAAAAGATTATTTTATTTAATGACAAATTTAATCTTTCTATAAAATAGATGATCCAACAACACAATCAAATAGATAAAAATTAATCATTTTTATTAATCCATGCATTATGTATCATTGAAAATCCTATAAAAGAATTTACTCCATAAAGTATTCGATTAAACTCAAAAAATTCATTTGTGATAAGAAATATATCATTTAATTGCAAAGAAACGTAAATCAAAACAATAAAAACTCTTTTCGAGAAAGTGTCTTCTCCTACTTATCCAACTTCTCTGTCGTTCCTTCTCGTCTTTTGTGTCGTCTCTTTTCCGTCAAGTGTTATTCCCTTCTTTTTAAACCCTAATCAAGTTTATAAAAGATCCACCCAAATATTATAAGTAGGGTCCACCAGGATCTTCAAAAATATTAGAAAAATCAAATTTCCCGTCGCCAGCGCTCGAATGTTCAAAATCTGGGCGCTTGAACGCTCAGCTCTCGGCCATAACACTTTCTTAACAGAAAGGCCAGCGCTCGAGTGCTTTGTTCCTAGCGCTCGAGAAGCGCTCGAGCACTCGGTACAGTTTCAAGGTCATACTTTTTGACCCGACTTCGCCTCAAATTGATTCCGGATTGTCTTCTAACTCTTATACCCTACTAAAACAATATTAATTAGCACTTTTTACACCAGAATCACAATAATTTCTCACATTATTAATAATATCTAATAAACTTTTAAACTAATAAAATAAAAATAAAAATTATTCAAAAAATGACAAAAATTCAATATAAAATACAAAAAATAATAACTTTTTTACGGATATCAAAGGCATGAGGCCAGATTTTAGACTTTGGAAGTACTCTTTTAGGTCTTGGAACTACGAGTTTAAAGGAAGCAAATGTTGAGTGCCAATGGTAGCTGCCCATCAACCTTCTACGTCTTAAAATTGTACCTCATCAATTATGAGTGGACCGAAAATGATGATATTTCTTCAAGTATACGTTACCATTAGCTTCCTTCTATACCAAGCGGCAAGAACAGATGAAGTCAGGAACTCGTTTTCTTCGTCCAATATACTATGATAATACAACCGAGTATTAACTTCGAATGGTTACTGCTTGCATCTCAATTGTCAAAGGTATCAATTCTGTAGCTTTTTAAAGATCAATCCGGTTCTAGATATGTTATACTATTTCAAATAATAACGATCATTATCTCATTCACACCAACAATGGTGGGCAAACACTATACCACAGTCATGCATAAACTTACAAGAAAACTCCAAATAATGAACCAAATTTTGCAAGTAATGCTTCTTCATAGGATTTCCTACCTCTATAAAATTGAAGGTCGCTCCTGATTCCCATCGCACTATAAGCAAGTTCCAGAGATATTGGTCAGACACAAACAACCAATAGTAAAATCATTTTTGAATCTAATGTTCATTTGAGAAGAGATCTTGCTAAATGTTCTCGTGCCGTGGCCAGAGCTTGAGATATTGTCTACAAAAAATAAGAATGATAAACAAGGCTTTGTTAAATAACGAGGAACCTTATTTCCAAAATAAAATGAAATAATAGTAAAAGAAGACACATTTATGATGAGTGTAATTGATGAAATCATGTCAACGGAGCTCCTCCATCTATCCCATTGCTCGCAACTTTTCCAGCTATTACATTAGCATCTGTTTCAAGAATAATCCTACATCCAACAATTTGACCGTTCAGTACAAAGTTGTTAGAAAGCCTTGCTGCTTCTTTGATTGTAAACTATTGCCTAATAACAAAATCACTTGAGTTATACTAAAATTGGGCCATACAAAAAATCCAAATGCATTAAGGATTTTCCCTAAATTTCATTTAAAAATATGTGATGGACAATGTACAAATATATGAACCCAGAAATTTGATAACAAAAGTAAATGTATGGTGAAGGGTGAGAAATTATTTGAATGCGTCTACGTGTTCTCTTCCAAGAGCGGACATGGAGCAGCATTTTGGGCTTAACAACGCTCAGTTTTGGAAAGAGCAGTTTGTGAGATTGGGTACTGGGTTTCCGGGCACTTGAAATAGGTATCATAAATTTCTTTTAATCTAAAAGTTTATTTAAAAAATAAGTCTATCTCATTAACATATATATATAAGTCACAAATTACGTCTAAAGCTGATGTGAGATTAATGCCATAATTCTCCCCACCCCATCATACTATTTGAATTATCTCCCCATGTTATAATGAAGTCTAGTTATCATCCCAATCATCTCGTTATCACTATCTATCATCCGAATCATCTCTCATTCACCACATTTAGGCCAAATGTTATAGTAAAATTTTAAGATTCGGGCTGGCTATCATCTGAATCATTTTTTCTTACCACATATTAGGTCTATATATTATAGTAAAATTTTAAAAGATTCTAATTCTCACCGATAAATTGGGCCCCAAAAAAGAGACTTTGGTAAATCTACTAAGGGCTATAGTCATAGTAATCCTCCTATTCAACTACTTCAACTATTTCTGAATACCTCATAAGATATTCAGTGCATACATACTATGGTTCGATCATCTATTAACATAAACAAAGAGTCGTCGATACCCTTTTCCATGAATGGGTAATCTATATTTTGGGACCCATGGCTATAAGATTAGTAAACTTCATTTTAGATTTCTCAATAGTCGACAAATTGGGTGGATATGTAAAAGAAAAAGAAACTTACAATAAGTGTCACAAACCTCTCGTAATCGAAAAACTTGTTCGAGGAATACGACTTTCTTATCAACCTATATACAAGTCACTAATTACCATCAAAACTGGTGTGAGATTAACCCGTACTCCAATTTGGAGCTTTGGTATCGACAAGTTATAGCGGTTTGAGTATGTCTGCTACCCACCTCGTAGGGCTTCAAGAGTTCAGGACATGAACATCGGATTGCCTGTGGCCAAGGGATGCTAAAGTACATTCACCGTGATTATAGAAACACAAGCATATGGAAGCTATAAGTTTTGGATTTTGGACATATATATACAAGTATATAATTGTATCATATGCTATTAATAAGGTTTGGGCCTAAATTAAATTGATCTATTAAAGTTAAGGTTAATGGGTCATTAATATTTAAGATAAATATGTGGATATACCATATATTTAAGATGAGTATGGATAAATATGTGTATATACTATTTTCGTAATCTCTAATTTATAATAGGTCAAATGGAAATTATAAAAGATAATGATAAATAATACGAATAAATACGGTTATGGTCCCCGAATTCGCACCGTAGTTTTTCTTTTCTGGTATCCCATCATCCAGGAACTCTGGCTTTGAAAAATAGGTGCAGAATTTGGAAGATCAAAACCTAAAGAAGTGAAGAATCGTTTTGCTATTATAGATTCACGTATGCTTCCATAATTAAATTTTATTTTCTTGATAATTCAATCCGAAGAAAGGTTTTATTGATGATAATTTTATCATTTGTATAATTTAGTTAAACTTAAAATATTTATTCAACAATAAGATGATCATGAGTCCCGGCTTTGGACATGGCGATAGGTTGCTGTATTTTGGCCGGATACGCCTTGGAATAAGATGTTTCCTCCCTGCAACGAACGCTTTCTTGCGCAGCTTGGGAATGAGGAGGTTCTCAACTTCATTACCCATAAAGGATCGCTGTGTTGCTTCGGTATAAACGACTACAAGGCTCAATGATTGGGCAGCGTCGACAAGCGGCTACTAACTATTATAACTGGTAGTAGGAGGCCGCCTTCACCATCCGTTCTCATCCCGTTCATGTGTTGTTGTGTGGACCCTTAATGTTTCTAGAAGAGGTTACGACAGAAAAATATTAGACTAGCGGGTAAGAGTTGCAAAGAGGTGGCCGGGTAGAGATCCTTAATTATTCGCCTTCCTATTGTGAACGATTTGTATATTGATAGAATTATATGTTAATCTTATAGTTTTGATATGTATTGGGATTGAAATAATTATAAACTAAGATCGAGAATAAACTTGTGTCGGCCCGAAATTCGAGATCGACAAAATCGAGATCTTAATTATTAACTCTTAAAAAACGTCTTTTAATTATGTTTACTGATGGCCTATACATCACTCTATAAATACTTTTCAGAAAAATCACAAAGCGCCAGATTTGCTTTACTTAAAACTAATTGAAACAATTACAAAACAAGCTTAACCGCTTCAAATTAAATGCGCGTTTTCAAGTCCCTTAAAACCAAATTCCAGAATGTTAATTACCTCATATCATTGAACAAAAGTAGTTTGAAAATAAGGCGAACATAAAACGAAAACAAAAGTCTCATCAAGATAAACATGAGCTAAATAAGGCATTGAGAACCCCATTAAGCCAAGGCATACATTGATTAATAGTGCATGACATAAACATTGTACTCAACAGTTGCATCTCCGGTCTTCATATCCAGCCAGTGAGTTCTGGCCTGAGCATATCCCCGTGCCCACCGGAAAAGCCCACTCCCGCCGACCACCGGCATCTCCCGGACCCCCGACAAGACGGCGTTCCTGCCCAATACACTGAGGGTGCTACCGTTATGCTTTCCGGTCACAAAGACGAAGTTCAAGGTCATAAGCAGGCCAACATCATTCTGGGATGCGCAAGCATACATACCCTGCGCCCTTCCCAGCAGCTTCGACTTCAGATCGGGCCCTTCCGTCAGCGGGTCGTCGATCATCACCACCGCGCCGAAGCCGGTGGCGGAGAGGTTGGTGGTCGGTGCCCTGGCCACTTGAATTGCAGTGGGGTTGCGCCCGCTGACTATGTCATGGAAGTAGAAGCGTAGGTGGCTCAGCTTCTCCTTCCGGTCGCCGAAGAAGGGGTTCGGCTCGCCGGGGGCGGCCCAGACGGCAACGGCCAATGCAAGGAGTGACAGGGCAATGAGAGCCAGTGAAGGGGAGATGATAGTGGCCATGGGAGGTTATTGAGGAGCAAAAGCGCTTTGCTAGTGTATGGTGAAAGCAAAGAGGTTCCATCAACTCTTATAGGCATTGAGCAACAAAGCAAACGCAGACAAATGAGTCCATGGCATTTTTTGACTAATGAAAGTAAGTGTGGTAGGCAGGATAGTGGGTGGTGAAGTGGTCCATGAGTGGCAAGCTAACTGCTTGTCCGAGGTTGGTCTATGTTGTCATATGCTAGGTACGCCGTAAGTGAATGTAAAATTTTGTTGTCCCAGAGTATTTGCACAGGCAAATACTTCCATACCAAGAAGACCGGTCAAAACTTGAATTGAAAAAAACAAAAATTTTGGCTCCAAATTTTGCCACCTCCTGAGAGTGATGCCGTGCATCTCCACCGGCCCGTCGTTTCATGGGATAATCAATTGTAGAGACGCACAGCGTCTTGGTCGGTGTCACCTCCAACCGGTTCATGAAAAACCTCGTATTCACCAGCGCAAGATTGGTTAATAGTTGTGGGCTGTAGGGCAAAAAAGGGTTAGTGAATAGTTTGCGATGCTAATCAATTCATGCTTTCATCATCACGCAATGGCCGAATCATCATCTGTTAAAACCTACCCATTGAAGAGGAATCTGGAGTCAGAAAATATAAAAGCAAATTTGTTTCAACTTTTATAGATATGGTCGGCTAAGCAAACACGGACAAATGTGCGCATAGTATTAGTAGCGTTCTTTTTGGCGAAGAAACTGGTGGGGGTAGGAAGCTCATCTAAGAACGGGGCGGGGTCATTAGTCCATTCTCTGAAAAGGGTGAACCAACTCTTGTTGTCTTCTCCGAGCTCTTGCCCATTCTCCCATACAATGGGCAAAAGTAGTTCTGTATCAAACTAGCTGCCATTTAGGTAAAGGCACGTAAGACATTGACGTGTTAAAGTCAATGGGTACTAGGGAAGGACCGTGATGATGTCGCTCAGCCCTGCTTTCCTATTTTCCATCTTTCAAGTTTCATATTTAAAGCATGAAAAAAGAAATTCATATATACAATAAACACATTACATTATGCTTGGAATTGAAAAACGTGAAAGCACTTTTTATTCCTTTGTTACAGTGAAGTCGTTATTTTATACACCACCGGCCGACAAGGAATGCTTTTCATGATGATACGTGAGAGGCTGATGCGGAAATTATAAACCTAAGTGTAAGTGTTAAATTAATTAATAAAAGTGATAAGAAATTATTATCCCGTGATAAATTAATAGTAGAAATTCATCAATTACCAAAATTAATTTAATTTATTATACTTAAATAAAAATAAATTCAAAGAGTGATTTAATTATGAATGAAAGTAAAACCAATCTAAAATGTAATATTTAAATTAAATATTAACTTCTAGATGACAAAACTAAGATTTTTAATTTTACCTAGTATTCTATATAATTAAAATTATAACTTCTACTTATTAATTGCACATTTAAATCATTAACCACGAGATTAACTATTTATGACATCTCTCGATTCACCATAAATTTATTACTTACACCTAACATATATCTCTATGAAATTATGCATGCAAAATAATATTTTAAACTTTGCCCTTAGCAATTACCTAAGATATATGAGTATATCTCTATCTCATATGTCAATCACCTAAAATAGATGAAAAAAGATTATTTTATTTAATGGCAAATTTAATCTTTCTATAGAATAGATGATCCAACATCACAATCAAATAGATAAAAATTAGTCATCTTTATTAATCCATGTACTATGTATCATTGAAAATCCTATAAAAGAATTTACTTCATAAAGTATTCGATTAAACTTAATAAATTCATTTGTGATAAGAAAGATATCATTTAATTATAAAGAAACGTAAATCAAAACAATAAAAACTCTTTTGGAGAAAGTGTCTTCTTCTACTTATCCAATTTCTTTGTCGTTCCTTCTGTCTTTTGTGTCGTCTCTTTTCCGTCAAGTGTTGTTCCCTTCTTTTTAAACTCTAATCAAGTTTATAAAAGATCCACCCAAATATTATGAGTGGAGTCCACCACGATCTTCAAAAATATTAGAAAAATCAAATTTCTGGTCGCTAGCGCTCGAATGTTCAAAATCTAGGCGCTAGAACGCTCAGCTCTCGGCCATAACACTTTCTTAACAGAAAGGCCAGCGCTCGAGTGCTTTATTCCTATCGCTCGAGAAGCACTCAGCTACAGTTTCAAGGTCATACTTTTTGACCTGACTTCGCCTCAAATTGATTCCGGATTGTCTTCTAACTCTTATACCCTACTAAAACAACATTAATTAGTACTTTTTACACCAAAATCACAATAATTTCTTACATTATTAATAATATCTAATAAACTTTTAAACTAATAAAATTAAAATAAAAATTATTCAAAACATGACAAAAATTCAATATAAAATACAAAGAATAATAACTTTTTTACCGAGATATCAAAGGCATGAGGCCAGATTTTAGACTTTAGAAGTACTCTTTTAGGTCCTGGAACTACGGAGTTTAAAGGAAGCAAATGTTGAGTGCCAATGGTAGCTGCCCATCAACCTTCTACGTCTTAAAATTGTACCTCATCAATTATGAGTGGACCGAAAATGATGATATTTCTTCAAGTATACGTTACCATTAGCTTCCTTCTATACCAAGCGGCAAGAACAGATGAAGTCAGGAACTCGTTTTCTTCGTCCAATGTACTATGATAATACAACCGAGTATTAACTTCGAATGGTTACTGCTTGCATCTCAATTGTCAAAGGTATCAATTCTGTAGCTTTTTAAAGATCAATCCGGTTCTAGATATGTTATACTATTTCAAATAATAACGATCATTATCTCATTCACACCAACAATGGTGGGCAAACACTATACCACAGTCATGCATAAACTTACAAGAAAACTCCAAATAATGAACCGAATTTTGCAAGTAATGCTTCTTCATAGGATTTCCTACCTCTATAAAATCGAAGGTCGCTCCTGATTCCCATCGCACTATGAAGCAAGTTCCAGAGATATTGGTCAGACACAGACAACCAATAGTAAAATCATTTTTGAATCTAATGTTCATTTGAGAAGAGATCTTGCTAAATGTTCTCGTGCCGTGGCCAGAGCTTGAGATATTGTCTACAAAAAATAAGAATGATAAACAAGGCTTTGTTAAATAACGAGGAACCTTATTTCCAAAATAAAATGAAATAATAGTAAAAGAAGACACATTTATGATGAGTGTAATTGATGAAATCATGTCAACGGAGCTCCTCCATCTATCCCATTGCTCGCAACTTTTCCAGCTATTACATTAGCATCTGTTTCAAGAATAATCCTACATCCAACAATTTGACCGTTCAGTACAAAGTTGTTAGAAAGCCTTGCTGCTTCTTTGATTGTAAACTATTGCCTAATAACAAAATCACTTGAGTTATACTAAAATTGGGCCATACAAAAAATCCAAATGCATTAAGGATTTTCCCTAAATTTCATTTAAAAATATGTGATGGACAATGTACAAATATATGAACCCAGAAATTTGATAACAAAAGTAAATGTATGGTGAAGGGTGAGAAATTATTTGAATGCGTCTACGTGTTCTCTTCCAAGAGCGGACATGGAGCAGCATTTTGGGCTTAACAACGCTCAGTTTTGGAAAGAGCAGTTTGTGAGATTGGGTACTGGGTTTCCGGGCACTTGAAATAGGTATCATAAATTTCTTTTAATCTAAAAGTTTATTTAAAAAATAAGTCTATCTCATTAACATATATATATAAGTCACAAATTACGTCTAAAGCTGATGTGAGATTAATGCCATAATTCTCCCCACCCCATCATACTATTTGAATTATCTCCCCATGTTATAATGAAGTCTAGTTATCATCCCAATCATCTCGTTATCACTATCTATCATCCGAATCATCTCTCATTCACCACATTTAGGCCAAATGTTATAGTAAAATTTTAAGATTCGGGCTGGCTATCATCTGAATCATTTTTTCTTACCACATATTAGGTCTATATATTATAGTAAAATTTTAAAAGATTCTAATTCTCACCGATAAATTGGGCCCCAAAAAAGAGACTTTGGTAAATCTACTAAGGGCTATAGTCATAGTAATCCTCCTATTCAACTACTTCAACTATTTCTGAATACCTCATAAGATATTCAGTGCATACATACTATGGTTCGATCATCTATTAACATAAACAAAGAGTCGTCGATACCCTTTTCCATGAATGGGTAATCTATATTTTGGGACCCATGGCTATAAGATTAGTAAACTTCATTTTAGATTTCTCAATAGTCGACAAATTGGGTGGATATGTAAAAGAAAAAGAAACTTACAATAAGTGTCACAAACCTCTCGTAATCGAAAAACTTGTTCGAGGAATACGACTTTCTTATCAACCTATATACAAGTCACTAATTACCATCAAAACTGGTGTGAGATTAACCCGTACTCCAATTTGGAGCTTTGGTATCGACAAGTTATAGCGGTTTGAGTATGTCTGCTACCCACCTCGTAGGGCTTCAAGAGTTCAGGACATGAACATCGGATTGCCTGTGGCCAAGGGATGCTAAAGTACATTCACCGTGATTATAGAAACACAAGCATATGGAAGCTATAAGTGTTGGATTTTGGACATATATATACAAGTATATAATTGTATCATATGCTATTAATAAGGTTTGGGCCTAAATTAAATTGATCTATTAAAGTTAAGGTTAATGGGCCATTAATATTTAAGATAAATATGTGGATATACCATATATTTAAGATGAGTATGGATAAATATGTGTATATTCTATTTTCGTAATCTCTAATTTATGATAGGTCAAATGGAAATTATAAAAGATAATGATAAATAATACGAATAAATACGGTTATGGTCCCCGAATTCGCACCGTAGTTTTTCTTTTCTGATATCCCATCATCCAGGAACTCTGGCTTTAAAAATAGGTGCAGAATTTGGAAGATCAAAACCTAAAGAAGTGAAGAATCGTTTTGCTATTATGGATTCACGTATGCTTCCGTAATTAAATTTTATTTTCTTGATAATTCAATCCGAAGAAAGGTTTTATTGATGATAATTTTATCATTTGTATAATTTAGTTAAACTTAAAATATTTATTCAACAATAAGATGATCATGAGTCCCGGCTTTGGACATGGCGATAGGTTGCTGTATTTTGGCCGGATACGCCTTGGAATAAGATGTTTCCTCCCTGCAACGAACGCTTTCTTGCGCAGCTTGGGAATGAGGAGGTTCTCAACTTCATTACCCATAAAGGATCGCTGTGTTGCTTCGGTATAAACGACTACAAGGCTCAATGATTGGGCAGCGTCGACAAGCGGCTACTAACTATTATAACTGGTAGTAGGAGGCCGCCTTCACCATCCGTTCTCATCCCGTTCATGTGTTGTTGTGTGGACCCTTAATGTTTCTAGAAGAGGTTACGACAGAAAAATATTAGACTAGCGGGTAAGAGTTGCAAAGAGGTGGCCGGGTAGAGATCCTTAATTATTCGCCTTCCTATTGTGAACGATTTGTATATTGATAGAATTATATGTTAATCTTATAGTTTTGATATGTATTGGGATTGAAATAATTATAAACTAAGATCGAGAATAAACTTGTGTCGGCCCGAAATTCGAGATCGACAAAATCGAGATCTTAATTATTAACTCTTAAAAAAACGTCTTTTAATTATGTTTACTGATGGCCTATACATCACTCTATAAATACTTTTCAGAAAAATCACAAAGCGCCAGATTTGCTTTACTTAAAACTAATTGAAACAATTACAAAACAAGCTTAACCGCTTCAAATTAAATGCGCGTTTTCAAGTCCCTTAAAACCAAATTCCAGAATGTTAATTACCTCATATCATTGAACAAAAGTAGTTTGAAAATAAGGCGAACATAAAACGAAAACAAAAGTCTCATCAAGATAAACATGAGCTAAATAAGGCATTGAGAACCCCATTAAGCCAAGGCATACATTGATTAATAGTGCATGACATAAACATTGTACTCAACAGTTGCATCTCCGGTCTTCAAATCAAGCCAGTGAGTCCTGGCCTGAGCATATCCCCGTGCCCACCGGAAAAGCCCACTCCCGCCGACCACCGGCATCTCCCGGACCCCCGACAAGACGGCGTTCCTGCCCAATACACTGAGGGTGCTACCGTTATGCTTTCCGGTCACAAAGACGAAGTTCAAGGTCATAAGCAGGCCAACATCATTCTGGGATGCGCAAGCATGTATCCCCTGCGCCCTTCCCAGCAGCTTCGACTTCAGATCGGGCCCTTCCGTCAGCGGGTCGTCCGATCATCATCACCATGCCGAAGCCGGTGGCGGAGAGGTTGGTGGTCGGTGCCCTGGCCACTTGAATGGCAGTGGGGTTGCGCCCGCTGACTATGTCATGGAAGTAGAAGCGTAGGTGGCTCAGCTTCTCCTTCCGGTCGCCGAAGACGGGGTTCGGCTCGCCGGGGGCGGCCCAGACGGCAACGGCCAATGCAAGGAGTGACAGGGCAATGAGAGCCAGTGAAGGGGAGATGGTAGTGGCCATGGGAGGTTATTGAGGAGCAAAAGCGCTTTGCTAATGTATGGTGAAAGCAAAGGGGTTCCATCTACTCTTATAGGCATTGAACAACAAAGCACACGTAGACAAATGAGTGCATGGCATTTTTTTACCAAAGAAATTAAGTGTCCTAGGCAGGATTGTGGGTGGTGAAGTGGTCCATGAGTAGCAAACTAACTACCTGTCTGAGGGTTGGTCTATGTTGTCATATGGTAGATACGCCATAGGTGGATGTAAAATTTTGTTGTCCAGAGTATTTGCACGGGCAAATACTTCCTACCAAGAAGACCTGTCCACACTTGCATCGAAAAAAACCTCATATTCACAAACGCAAGATTGGTTGATAGTTGTGGGCTGTGGAGCAAAAAAGGGGTAGTGAATAGTTTGTGATGCTAATCCGTTCATGTTTTCATCATCACGCAATGGTCGAATCATCATCTGTTAAAACCTACCCATTTAAGAGGAATCTGGAGTGGAAAATATAAAAGCAAATTTGTTTCAACTTTTATAGATATGGTCGGCTAAGCAAACGCGGACAAATGTGCGCATAGTATTAGTAGCCTTCTTTTGGCGAAGAAACTGGCGGGGGTAGGAAGCTCATCTAAGAACGGGGCGGGTCATTGCTCCATTGAATGGGCAAAAGTAGTCTTGTTGTCTTCTCCGAGCTCTTGCCCACGCTACCATACAATGGGCAAAAGTAGTTCTGTATCAAACTAACTGCCATTTAGGTAAAGGCACTTAAGACATTGACGTGTGTAAATCAATGGGTAATAGGGAGGGAAGGACCATGATGATGTCGCTCAGCCCTGCTTTCCTATTTTCCATTTTTCAAGTTTCATATTTAAAGCTTGAAAAAAAATTTCATATATATAATAAACACATTACATTATGCTTGGAATTGAAAAACGTGAAAGCATTTTTTATTCCTTTGTCACAGTGAAGTATTATTTTATACACCACCGGCCGACAAGGAATGCTTTCCATGATGATACGTGAGAGGCACGAGGCCAGATTTTAGACTTTGGAAGTACTCTTTTAGGTCGTGGAACTACGGAGTGACGACTCGCTTTCTAAAGGAAGCAAATGTTGAGTGCCAACTGATAGCTGCCCATCAACCTTCTGCGTCTTAAAATTGTACCTCTTCAATTATGAGTGGACCGAAAATGATGATATTTCAAGTATACTTTACCTAGCTTACATCTATACCAAGCGGCAAGAACAGATGAAGTCAGGAACTCGTTTTCTTCGTCCAATATACTATGATAATACAACCGAGTATTAACTTCGAATGGTTACTGCTTGCATCTCAATTGTCAAAGGTATCAATTCTGTAGCTTTTTAAAGATCAATCCGGTTCCAGATATGTTATACTATTTCAAATAATAACGATCATTATCTCATTCACACCAACAATGGTGGGCAAACACTATACCACAGTCATGCATAAGCTTACAAGAAAACTCCAAATAATGAACCAAATTTTGCAAGTAATGCTCCTTCATAGGATTTCCTACCTCTATAAAATCGAAGGTCGCTCGTGATTCCCATCGCACTATAAAGCAAGTTCGAGAGATATTGGTCAGACACAGACAACCAATAGTAAAATCATTTTTGAATCTAATGTTCATTTGAGAAGAGATCTTGCTAAATGTTCTCGTGCCGTGGCCAGAGCTTGAGATATTGTCTGCAAAAAATAAGAATGATAAACAAGGCTTTGTTAAATAACGAGGAACCTTATTTCCAAAATAAAATGAAATAATAGTAAAAGAAGACACATTTATGAGGAGTGTAATTGATGAAATCATGTCACCTGCTCAGACAACGGTGCTCCTCCATCTATCCCATTACTTGCAACTTTTCCAGCTATTACATTAGCATCAGTTTCAAGAATAATCCTACATCCAACAATTTGACCGTTCAGTACAAAATTGTTAGAAAGCCTTACTGCTTCTTTGATTGTAAACTATTGCCTAATAACCAGATCACTTGAGTTATACTAAAATTGCGCGATACAAAAAATCCAAATGCACAAAGGATTTTCCCTAAATTTCATTTAAAAATATGTGATGGACAATGTACAAGTATATGAACCCAGAAATTTGATAACAAAAGTAAATGTTTGTCTTGGTAAACCTAAAACAAAAATACTAGATGTCTCATACCCTCCATCAACAATCTCATCGAGGCATAACAGAATAAGATCCAAGTTCTCTAGTGCTGTCCTTTTCTCAACATTGTTTCTGAGAAAAAAATTTTAAAAAATAAAAAATAAAAAATAAAAAAGGAAGAAAGAAAGAAAGAAAGAATACAGGAAGATTAGACAGGGTGTGGCTTTCAGGAAACGTCATTATGGACCATAGGTCATGGCCAAATTGAGGAAAATAGATCCTTAAATGAAGCACTCAATGAAGAAAAAAAGCAAATCACCTCAAAAGAAGGCCAACTGCATCATAAAAGCCTTGAAGAACTGTGGCTAGAATGAGCTCATTCTCATCATCACCAGCAGTAACAAAAAATTCAAGTCCTGAACAAACTTGTAGACCACAATATAGTTTTCAAACATGGTTATCTCAGCTGCAAGAATATAAATAAGAGTCATCTATCAGTAAAATTGAAACTGGTGAGTGGGAAGTGCAAATATATGCCATGAATTTATCACATTTTTTGCACAAAAACAACTTGTATCCAGTACCAAATAATAAAGCTATCTACATTACCACGTGTGTTCAATGGATACAAGTAAATGCCACAAATAATACATGTAAAGAACTATATAATGAGCCCCACTAAAATTAGATTCAAGATCTCCTAAAAACTCTGCATTCACATTCATTTCAACAACTATCATCTATACTCAAGAGTAGCCGTCTCCTTATAAAAATGTTCAAAGAGACATGATAAAACTAAATATATCAAATATACATTGCTGACCTAGGTAAATTACCTTCTGTCCTTGCATTTGTCTTCTGGGTCTTGGTAAAAACAGATTTCTCAAATGCTAACTTTGCATTGAGTGTTGGCCAATCATCCGAATAGTACTTAACTGCAACACGCTTACCTTCAGAGTCAAGAATGAGAATATTCTTAACAGACGGACAAGACTCCTGCACATGAACCAACAGTTAATATCACATTCATATGCAAATAATGTTCAAATCTAGCAAAGAATCAGAATGTTTCCCATAAATGCAAACCGATATCAGTAAGTTTAACCCATAACTACTACCAACAGCTCTTAATTATCAAATATCAGACATAAATCGAGTCCAAGCGCGTAATCTGATAACTATGATTACTTTAGCCAATTAACAAACAAATACACGTACTTTATTTACATCAGACAACTAATTACATAGTTTTAACAGTAGAGTTATGACTGAGTCTACGACAAGATACAGCGTTTGCCAACACATGAGCCAAAATACCACTTAGGTTAGACCCCCAAAACTATATATTTAAACAAGTTATTATCTTCTAATTACACAGTAAACTCGGCACAATTTTTGTCATCCCTACACTATCGAAAAACAATCCCCTTTTCAACCAGTAATCGAACACAGAACCATAGATCGCATACATGCACGCCAAAACCTACTTTTGTGCCGAATTTCGTAATGAATCAAAATGCACCCGAATCAAGAAATACATACATGCAGCATGTCAGGTAAAAAACAGATTAAACAACATAAAATCAGAACCAAAGCTAAAAAATAAAAATCCTGCATTACCATGCTCAATGCACGCCTAATCAAACCGAACCAAAAAACAAACACACATACACAATGAATAGGATAAAAAACAGAGATTTCGAGAGTAGAGTGCTCACCATGATCGGGAGATCGGCGTCAGCGAGTGTCGGCGGCGTAGATCTGATCGGAGGAGCTCCTTCGCCTCGTACGAAGAAGAGAGAAGAGAAGATAGGAAGCTTTGTCGTGGGCCTCCCTAACTTTCGCAATATTATAGAAAAGTCATTGGAATGTATTCTATTTCGGCATTAGTCCTTACCCGGTGTAGAATATTAATTTTTTCTTCAGAACCATATTTCATAAAAAACATTTTATTGTTATGAAATTATATTATTTTTCTATTTAAAAGCAGATGTATCGATTCTTAATTGCCTGACTTTGCAACTTAATGAAAATCAAGCAATGCTAGTATAATTCTTAATTAGGTGTGTATATTTGTTAGATAATTTTTTTTATTATAACAGGTCATTTAGTTTGTCAAGATCTTCTATTTTTTCGAATAAAAATGGGTATTCTTCAATAAATTCATATTATTTTATTTAATTCTCTTTATTTTTAAAATTATTTCTATTTTTTTACCTGTTTTCTTCCTCCCTTCCCCTTCTTCGCCAGAAGTTGAGAATGAGGTTTAGTATATTTTTGTTTCATCATTATTATGAAATTATATAATTTTTCCATTTAAAAGCAGATGTATCGATTCTTAATTTCCTGATTTTGCAACTCTATGAAAATCAAGCAATGCTAGTATACTAGGCACGTATATTTGATAGATAATTGTTTTTTGTATTATAACAGGGTAGGCTATTAATCACCCAATATTGCCAAGAAGATTAATTAGTTGCTATAAATTTGTACACAATTTACATGTACAAATATAATTTCTCCGTGCTGAACATACTCAATAAAACATATATAGAGTATTTCATATTAATTAAGCATACTCAATAAAACAATAAAAAGGCCTATCTAGTTGCCCGGAGTATTCTTGATAATTGAGTAGTAATGTAGAGGATTACAAATCTCAATAAATATTTTACTGGTTTATTTTACAAATTAAACGAAGAAGTGGTGGAACTTAATTAATTCTATTGCCTTGAAAAGTGGAGCTGTTTGATTCAGAGAAGAAAAACCTCGTTTAGATACTAAAAAATTAATGAATTACTTTTGTTTGTAAAAATACTTGCAAATCAAACTAGTAATTTCTTCGACATGATAAACAAAGGTCATCCTTCCATTTTTGCCGCTCACAAATTAACGATTGTCCAGCTTCAAATACAATAATAAATGGGCTAAGGAATAGGGTGTAAGCGAGTCGAGCCAAACTGAACATAGATGTTTTTAAATTCGACGTAATTTTTAACGAGCATGTTTGAGCTTATTTGAGTATTTGACGAGCTTTAATGTATTATAGGTTGAATTGAGCTCATTTAAAATTCATGGTAGTTGGGTTTAGATCGTGTTTGGTTCATTATATTTTTGAACCAAACTCGAGCCGAACGAATGCTTATATTTGACTTGTACTTGACTTATATGTAATAATAAAAAAATTAATATTATATAAATTTAATATGATTTTAATAATATTGATGAGCCGAATATATTTTTAAGTTTAAATATATCGAACTCGAGTTTTAAGTTTAGCCAAATTCGAACATTCGTTGATTTAAATTTTATTTATTATTTAATAAATTATTTATTATAAATTTAAATATTTTTTCGAATATAAAGTCAAAATCGAATAAATACAGACTTTGAAATGCTGGGAAGGGGCGAGTGGCCACCGGCACGGCGCCGCCGCTCCATCCCCATTCTCGCCGGCGTGACCTGACCGACCTTTTGCAGCAACAAGGTTTCTCTTTTGGCCCTGCTCAGGTGCGTACTAGAGCCCTAGAAATGCCTCTGTGATAGCGTGCTGTTTTTTTAACGCATTTAATCGAGATTGTAGTTTGCAATCAATCCAGATGGTACGCGACATAGATTTCAAAGTTTGTTATCTTTGGTTGTGAGATACTAAGTTTGCAAAGTTGTAATATTTTGCTGTAAAACTGTGCAAGTTTAATCATTGTACTGTTCCTGATTGCAGCTTTTGCCTTTTGTCTTCGTTAAGTTTTGCATTAAATCCAGGTTCTGTATGATTTATGGATTCCGAAGGTCAATCTTTGTCCTGAATTGTACGGTTGAATCATGCTAGATTCGATTATTGTTGATGAATGTCCATTTGAAGCTCTCTCCGTTTGCAGTGTTTGCTTTCTGAAGGCCTTGGCCGCAGGTGAAGGTGATGGGAGCATCTGGGAAGTGGAGATGGGTTCTGCCCTGCCTGGCCTTAGTGGTCCTCTTATTCGGCATCTGCTGCTTTGCTCACGAGGCAGCTCAAAACCATGGATCCTGTCCCTTTGGTGATTGTGGTAGCGGCCATCGTGACAATGGCAAGCACAATGATCATGACCACCATCTTCATCACCATGATCACGGCTGTCAAGCGCGGCATTCTCATTCGCATTTGGAGATGTCGATGAGGGGAAGCTGCTGGAGGAACTGGCAGAAGAGGAGGATCTGGCTGGTGATGGGTTTGATTACCTTGGGATTGGTGGAGATGTGCAAAGGCTTTCTGGATTGGGTAGATCTGATTGTTATAACTCTCGCAATCACATTGCTTTGACATAATACTTTGTTCACTATTTTGAAATTTCTGTTCTCTAATCATCATTTTTTTATTTCCTGAATTGTAGGTCTCTGGGTCAATGCCTTGGGATGTTCCCTTTTGGTGAGCACGGCTTCCCTTATTTGCCTAATTACTTTGCCGTTTATCTTTTGTAAGTCACTGCATTCCATTTTGAAACTCCAAGATGTTTTACAGACTGAAAAATGTTGAATATCACACGTTGACTTGCTAACTCATTGCTGTCATTTTTCATGCTTTCAGTTCATGGAAAGCCCTCCAAGTTGGTGGTTGAGTGGTTGGCGGTCTTTGGGGTTGGTTTCTTCTTTTTATCTAAGTAAACAGTGGGTTTTCTACATATCTTAAACATTGAAACACGTTTAATTGAACTGCTGGTTTCTCTTCATGTGTAGTGAAATTTGCTGCATAATGCTAGAGGTAGTTATGGAGACAAGTTTAAAAGTCCATTCAAGATATTCTTGAAGATCAAATAAGAAATATATTGTATGGTCTTCTAAGATAGATAGATGCACTTAAAACTACATAAAAGTAATCACGTAGCTTCTATAAATATTGTTTGTATTTTGAATGTTGTGTGCTTTTAGTGTTGTACAGGCTTGTATGCGCCTGCCCCTTATCGTCATAGTTTTGTTTGTTTGCAAAGCAATTAGGTTCATGGGTTAATTGGCTTTTATTTTGCTGGTTATATCATTCATGTTTGCAGGCTGGAGCAATGTTAGGGGATGCTTTTCTTCACCAGCTGCCTCATGCCCTAGGTATGCCTCTTCAGAATGGAAAGAGGTTGGGTATTTGATGTTATCCCCAACATACCCAACTGGATTGTGCTAATTACTCTTTAACTATGCAACTATGGGAAACTGTTTATTGGAGTTATGAATGGTGTTTCTTTCAGAAGCAAGTGTTTGTTTTTAATTCCAGATACAAGTGTAGCTACGGTATTCTGGTTCTTATAATTGTTTGGTCTTCATGCCTTTATACTTTGAATGTGACAAGCTCTTTTGTCTTTCCTATTACGAAATCATGACAAAAAAATATGATATTTAAGACAATGAAAAAATTGTTGCGGTCATTTATGTTCTACCAGGTGGTGCGCATTCTCATTCAAGTGCTCATGATGATCACAGTCATGATTTCTTTCATGCCCATGCCAATCAATCACTTTCACATTCTCTCAATGACCTTGCTATTGGATTGTCTGTTTTAGGTAAGTCACAAGCTTTTTTTCTTACACATTATATTCCACATCCTGTTCATGTGTCAGTTTTGCCTATATGGTTGTATTATATTTTAAATATCTTAGCATGTCGTATTCCCTTTGATGGCTTTTTTCAGAATAGGAAAGCCTTTAATCTTTTTCAGGGTGATCTTTGGATTCATTTTGCTTGCAGCTGGAATTGTGCTTTTCCTTCTTGTTGAGAAGTGTGTAAGGTATGCAGAAGACTTTTCTGCGAGTGGATCATGGGGCCATGTACATCACCATCATCACCATAGAAATAGCAGCAAATCCAAAAGGGATAAGGATGAGAAAGATGTGAACCATTCACAGATGGATGACATCCAGTCAACTAATTCAAAGTGTGATGCTAATAATAATTCTATTCGCAAGGTAAGTAACAAAGATTGGATCATTAACTTGTTCTTACATGAAGTCATTTTTATTTCATTAAGTCTCATTCTCAAGTTACAAATATAATTTTATGGTTAAAGCTTGTGTGCCATCAGCCAGTGCCATTATGGTGATTATTATTGAGTAAGGACATTAAACATAGTAGAATGATGTCTTTTTATATGGATTTTCAAAATGCATCTACTAACATACTTTGTATGTCAACACCTCACTACATTGCTGCAGTACTTGCTGCAGTTAAGTATAACCCTAAATGCCAATTTATCGCTTCTATATTGTTGTTGTGAGACTGTCAGCATTAATTAAACTAATGAGATGGATGAAGATAATTGCCAATTAAGGTACCAGTTATTCCTTTGTATTTTTCTGACGTGACAATTTCATGAAGAGAAACACAACCACTGAGACCATCACTGACAAAACTTCTGAATCGGAGGGATTAAGTATTTCAACTAAAGATGAGGTATCCACTGCCAAAGATGATGTAGCCCCCACAAGATCAAGTTTAGTTTTTGGCTACCTAAATCTCTTTTCAGATGGCGTTGTGAGTGACTGATTGAAGTGCATAATTTATCATAACTTGCTTACAAAGTGATGACTAAGCATCATACTTATTATTGCAGCATAATTTTACAGATGGAATGGCTCTTGGAAGTGCCTTTTTAGTTTATGGTTCTGTGGGTGGATGGTCTCGGACCTTGTTTCTGCTGGCCCATGAACTCCCTCAAGAGGTTCGTTTGTCTATTGCATTTTCACTTCGTTATTTTGTTTCATAATTGGTGATTGCTTTGTTCTGCTCTTCTGCATGTTGCTAATAAGGTACAATAAAAGATAGTTTCATGACGCACTAAATGTTTTATCATGCAGGTGGGTGATTTTGGAATTCTGATAAGGTCAGGATTTAGTGTTCCAAAGGCCCTGTTTTTTAATTTCCTCTCAGCACTTGTAGCCTTGGGTGGAACAGCCCTGGTTAGTGTACTAAAATGCTTGTAATTTTTTTTCCCTCTATGATGCGTGGGAATGAACAACAATGTTGTATGTTTTACATGTCTAACTTTTCATGTAGGCCTTGATTATGGGGAAAGATCCGGGACACTCTTCTCTTATTGAGGTGAAAACATGTTTCGTGCTTAATAACATTTAATTCAATATTGACGCATAGGCGAGGGCTAACTTTCAATCATATTCAGGGATTCACAGCTGGTGGTTTCATCTATATTGCGGTAGCTGGAGTTCTTCCAGAAATAAACAGGGAAAGTACAACAATTAAAACTACGCTGGCTCAGTTAACGGCTCTTGTTCTTGGCATGAGCGTTGCTCTCGGTATATCTCTAGTGGAGTAATATAATCACAGGCTTTTAAGTTTCTCTCAAGCATATTTTTAGTCACGTAATATGATCACAAGCGTATAGTTAATCTCATTTGTGGTCATTTTATTAAACATTAATTCTCATTGCAAGTCAAGCTTCGCCATGCTTGGCTGGTCAAGTTTTTGGTGGTGTTCAGTGCAACAAAATCACCACGAAGCTTTGGTACAATCCCAACAAAGAAGGATGTGATGTCTGTTATCTTGTTTAGTTGTTTAATCTCTTTTGCAAGTTCTCCCAATGAGAATTATACATGCTACTATCCTTTTTTAATTTTTTTGCGTTAATTTTTTATGTGTTTAGCATGAGTTGATTAGTACCTTTATTGAAATGGAATACTCGTTCTTTGTCACATATATCTTTGTTACATCCTAAAGTCAGACCGCCTGTACCAATGCTCTTCACGTTTATATCTTCAATAAACCATGCGTTTGAGATATTATACAATCTGTTGTGCAACACAAATTTGAAAATCAACAATCTAAGAATGAAAAAATTACAAAAGAAAGAAGCGTATCTCTTTCATGCTTTTGTAGTTCCATATGAGGAATGAAAAAACAAAAAGATCTGTAATTTCTCAACTGCAGTCTCGTGCTGGCTATATTCTATTCAAACGAAGTCGCTCATTTTGGCGCGGTCTCTCCATGGGAGATAGTTTGCGGCATTGTCATACCCTTGTGACAACAATTTCCGAAGAAATAGAACAAGAACGCCACGGTAAGAAAATTGGACAGGTATGAATTTCTAAAACCAATAGCTTTATATTAATGAATCTCAGGTTAACAAGCAAAATCAACAGAATAAACCAGCTGCAAGTGATCACAAGCACTCATTTAATCCCGCGCTCAAATGTTGAGGTAAAGAAAACAGATGTGGGTAAAACAAAAGGATACATCCCAAATGATCTGGAGATAACAGAAATAGGACGGATGCGGGTTAACGAACGATATCAAACAACAGCACATATGGATATAATATCTGGAGAAAACGTACCTATGCCCTCTCTAATGGACAGATTGGGCCTTATAATTTCCTATGAGTTGACCAGGAAAATGTCACCAATATAGAGATGATTTGTGGGGACATAAACGCTGCATAGTTCTTCATCTCCACAACCATACTGCAAGGGGGAAAAATAATTATTCATGCAAAGTTTAGTTTATGAACAAAAATCTTACTAAACATGGAAATAACAGATCACTACAAAACGACCAAGCAATAGAAGATTTTCAGTTCCAGTGATGTCATATATCTGCACAATCAAACAGTAAATAGTATCATATTGTCTTGGAACATGCAACCATGACATGAAGGAAAATGTGCCCTACTTCCTAATCAGACTCCAGTTTTCAGGATATGTCAAACAAGCATCAAGCAGTTCAACAAAGGTCAAGCAGATTAATAACATCAGTAATACTATGGTCAAGATATAGGAACGCATACGTTAGTACATGATGGAAGAGAACGTGAATCAACTTCACTCACAGTACAAGGTAGGGTACGTTAAAGAAGGTATGAGAGGCAGAAATGATATATTTGTCAGAAGCATCATGACCAATTCATATGTAAGAATGCATAAAAGTGAATCGTTACCTGAAGGATTACTGATGAATTGATAAAACCAAATGCATACTCCCCAACACGGGGATGGCTGATTATTGCGACTTCTTTAAAAGCTGTGGTATTCTGATCTACAACATGATACAAACGAATTACAATATTATTGCCTTTCCAGTAATCTTGCAACACAAAAGCAACAAATAATGAAGAATTAATTCTTTGTAAACCTGGTTTAGAAATTCACCTGGACTAATAGCAGCACTAATTTGTTTTGAGGCAGAATATATGTATTTCACAAAAGTCATTTTCTTTATAAGCCATTCACCAAGCCAGAATATTGTGGCACCCATCCATGATGAGACAAATATGCCAAAAAAATACGAAGACTAAAGATGTAATAAACCGAAGACCTGAAGACCAAATCAAATTAATCAAATATGACAAAAATTTCGAATAAAAAGACATGAAAGTAAGAAAAACCCTCTAAACTCTTCAATATAATGTTTTCAAATGTAAATTACTTTAGTTTCCACCCCAACAAAAATAAGTCTCATCTATTCCACACAATTGTATAACCACTTCGTTTAATTATGCTTTGTATTTATTTAGAATGTACACCTTTGCTGACCTTACCCACTTAAATATCTTAAAAAGTGGACCCCAAGAAAGGCACAGCAGAAGATGTAAACTTCAAAATATATAGTGCATAAGCAGTCAGTTATTGAAATGAAGAATCTTATGCAATTAATAGTACAACAGACTATAATCCATACTAACTTTCATCATACCAAATATGTTCAAACGAAGCCTTTCATATAATGGACTGAAGAAGCCATCAACAAACTGAATGAACCACCATGAAGCAAAAAAAGTAACTGCAACTGGGAAAAGGACTACACTGCAAAAATCAAAATAAGATAATAGGTAACATGTTTGAATTTATTTTAAAAAAATCATAACAACATAAGACTATGAGTAAAAATCTTTACCATCCAGTCATAAATTTCTTGGAAATCCAGCTCTGAAGGACGGCAAAGCAAGCCCGTGAAGGTGAAAAAAGACTGAAACGTTGAGAAACACATGGGCTGAAGTTTCGTGTGGATCAAGCAATAATTAATTGATCAACAGAACGTGATGAAGAAATAGCTCAGAATTTCAATCATGTTACAAAACAAAGAAAGAATCATCACCCTTAGCCATCCTCTGATTAACAAGTTCTGTCAATTTTGCAGTAAAAAGAACTAGCGGACCATCTAAAATGCCTATATCATACCCAAATAGTTTGTACCACCCAAAACTTCCCTCCCTAAAATTTATTTCTCTGCGCTGGTACAAGGTAGATGCACATACTCAAAAATGTTGTGAAAGAGAATGCCAATACAACTATAATTTAATAAAAAATTGGACTCTGAAATGGTGAATATTTCTAGATGCAGATATAATATAATTGAACAAATTGCAAAAGAAAGTAAAATGCAAGAGCAAAGTGTGGTTACAAATAATTTCATCCGAAGTAACAAAATTTCCTATGCCAAAACTTGCAACCAGTTTTTTACTCAAGCCGTATGTTTTATTTAGCAAATAAATTGAAACACAAGACATCTCTTCATTGCATAATTCACAAGATCTATCTATAAGTAATAAACACCAGCCAAAATAATAATCCTACCGATGTTGACTAAATACCATATCAAATGAGACCGAATCACAACAAAAAGAAATCAATAACAACACTCCCTAACTACCTAAAACGTACTTTTAAAAAAAAATCACCTATCAACAACATCTACAACCAGTTCTAGGCACAAGAAGAACACAACCTGACAAAAAATCCACAACAATCACAGTCAATGCACCGCCAACCTCACCTAACTGCCACTCAGACCAACTCCGCCATCACCACCAACACTGAATTCCACTACGGATCAAAGAGCAGGCATTACAACACAGACCAAAACGCAGTACACCCAAATTTCATAGGTTAAATAAAGACGGGGAGGAAAGGAGGGACCTTTCGGTTAGAGGAGTTGGGAGGAGGCTGGGGAAGACTTGTCGGTGCCATCGCGGGCGCCGGTGTGGCTCAGCGTCGTCGACGCCGTCGCCTCCTTCTCCTCCGCCATCGCCGGCGGTGTACGAAACCTTGTTCCGTCACGGTACGTCGTCGCCGCCGCCAACTTTAACGGCCGTTTGGTTTTGGGCCGTTCTGTTCGAAGGCGGCGAAGATTGCCAAGACCGCGCGGGCAGTCGATAATTTTAGAATGACGATACTACCCCTCTTGTGCTTACGGGCATTTATTGTCTCGGTTTCGGGCATTGTGGTTGGATGTTGCATTTTTTTAATAAAAAATAATGCTACCATTAATATTTTTGGATTTATTTAAGACAAAAAGTGTTCTAAGAATGAGATTATTTTAAATTTAATTTTCTAACCCCTTTATTATAATTTGAAAAGGGCTTAATTTGTTTCCTTTAAAAACAGGCTCCAACAGGATCTTAAAATATTTTAAATATTAAAGGACGTTCATCGTTCGAGGCCAATTTCTTTTAATTATTTAATTCAATTAGATTTGTAGTTGAGTGGGTGCATAAACTATTGAAAAAATAAGATTATTTAGCATTTTCATTTAATTAATTAGAACAAGCAATACGTGTGTTTTAATGTGATATTTTATAATTTTATGTTTTTTAAAAGTGACATAATTAAAATGGCTTGGCTCTTAAATCATTTACCGAGATCTCAAATGTGTCATCATTGATGAGTGGGAGGTCCAAATCCAATAAATAATGAAATCATGAGTTGTTAATGAGGGAATAAGTGTGATTTGGAGCACCAAGTCTGGTCAATGTGGTCATAAGAATTAAAGATAAGAAAAAAATGAAAGATTAGATTATTCTATTATTCGGGTCAATGTCTTCATTGGATAAGTTAACAACATAACCACTTGCATGGGATGCGACGGCCCACACAGATATGAATGAAAATTTAGAACATCTAGGACTGAAGAATTACTATTCCTTGTTTTCACTTTCTCCCTCATCTTGTCTTTATTGTAAAAGCATTCACAGTTTCATATGTTTACGGGAAAGCAGAACAAGCATGATATAATCGAATTAAAATTAAAATGAATGCATGCATGATAACTGATAGCAATGTGAAAATATAGCGAAACAATGCAAAAATAGGTACGTATGCAAAGCCATCACGTTTAATTACTTCCAGCTTTTCTTTTGGTACTGAATCTGTATTTGTATAAATCAAATCAATCTTAACCAATACTAATGTGTTTGATGCTGCAATGAACCAACAATATTATTGGCATGCTTCCGAAACTTTATAGCAAGAACCGATATTAATTAGACGACTGTGTATCACTTAATTAGTGGTGGAAGGGAACCAAGTAGGACGTCGGAAGGTTGGCTCGCCGGCAGTGGACGAAGAACCTGTCTGTGATTGCCGGAGGTAGACAAGTTGGCGTTGCTGATCATCAATGGAAGGATATTGGTAAGGAGGGAGTACTGGGGAAGAACAATAAGAAGAAGAAGATAAAAGAGTAGAAGAAGAGGAGGAGGGAGACGAAGCAACATGATAGGACAGCATCGTTTGATCCAGCAGACTTGTGGGTCGACTCTGGAAATCAAAATCACGTTGAAGAAACTGCGAGTACTGAGCATATTGGCCATGAGTACCAATGGAGGGGAAGGTGCCAACGAGGCTTGCATTGGGAGCTGGTTGTAGCATGGAGGTAGTGGGCAGCCAGTTGGGTAGGGGAGCTGTGTGGATGGTGAGGAAGGGGCCAAGCGGGTAGAATGTGAAACACGGATCGATGGCCGAACAGGGACGTTCTCGGGGAAGTTGAGCTTGGCTCTGCTCCCTCTGAATCGAAGTGCGGCTTCGTCGTATGCCCTCGCCGCCGCCTCGGCCGTGTCGAAGGTGCCCAACCATACTCGAGCCGCCTTTTGTGGGTCTCTGATCTCGGCTGCCCATTTCCCCCATGTCCTTTGCCTCACTCCTCTGTAGTTTCTTCTTTTCTCTTGTCTTCCTCCTTGGCTGCTTCTTTTGCTTGCTGTGCTTGTAGTTTTTCCTTGTGTTGTCGCCTCTGGAATAGTTGTTATTCTCTTACGTGGAGTGATACGGGTGTCTTCCTCCACCACTATAATCAAATAATAAAGCTTCAAAACAGAGCTCTCTCTCTATATACATATATATATATGACAGTATATACTATGTAGAAAACGTGCGTATAGAGTACAGTAGATTAATGGACGAAGTTCTAAGTATTTTCGCGAAGAAGATTGGCGTAATATCCTGCCCTGATTACTTCTATTAGAGATGCTTAAATATTAGCACCTTTTTTTCATTAACTAAATTTTGCTAGAAGTGAGAACTGAGAAGTGGATAACTCCATGCGATTTCGTCATATCAGTACTTGCAGAGCTTGAAAGATGGACGTCGGGAACACTAGACAGAAGTGCGTTGTAATATACAATGGAGCTAGCTTCCATTTCACCGGCCGACATTTTACGTCTGGCCATCTTACATGATCTGTCAGTGTCTTCCTTACGTTCATGAGATAAATATTGGTAGCTTCTACTCAAGTCATTCATGTCATTACCAACAAGTGTCGTTTCCGAGAGGAAATACATGCACCCTGCACTATTAGGCACTGGTTAGAAGGATCGAATGAACCGCCGTCAATCGATCTTTACAAAGATCAGCTCGTTTGAACTTTGTGTTTATCCTTAATTTCTTTGCTATCCACGTATGGTTAGAAAGAGATAATCTTGTAGCTAGCACCATGCATTACTTGGAAAACAGGGAATTATAGCAGCCCGCGCCGTGTAGAAGATGATGAGATCGTGTTATATATATTAGAGATAGAGATGGACGGTGGTAAGCATGCTTCCTACTTATATGTCGAATAAGGAATTTGAGATAGTAACCAATCGTCAAGAGAGCATATGCAAAGAAATCAAAACAGAGGGAGATGATCATAAAATGTTAATATGCGAATTACCTGCGGGTCCCGAGGAGGACTCTCCCAATTCTTTGCTACAACTCAATGCAGATTGCATGAGCTCGCCACCAGCTTCCTCCTTCTTCCATCTCTTCGCAGGAGACGACGACAGGTCGCCGGCCATGTCCGACCTCCCACCAGACACTACATGGGTGAGCGCCGACACCATAACCGACATCTCCCAATCAGGGCTGTGCCCATACAAACCCGGCGTCGACCCGCCCCACATCCCAACACTACCATGACCTTCTTCCTCCTCGACCTTGGGCCTGCCTGGGAACCGGGCCTGCTCCCCTGCTTCGCGTCCTGGGCTCACCACCTTAAAGCACATGATGATATCACTCTACGGCGAGTGGGTTTGGACGCCGAGCGCCGTATACCTTCTCTTCTAAGTTTCTTCTAGTTGTTGGAGCTTGAGAAGAAGCTGTGGAAACTGGTCTGTTCAACCTTGTATATATTTGCTTCCATTTGCCACTGTAGGGAGAATTTGGGTGACAAAAACATTTTTGGATTATGTTTATCTTTGAACACTGCTTAAAGCTTAATTTTGTGGTAACAAAAAGTAGATGAAAATTATATATATTATAAGGGTCGTTATTATTAATTATTCAATATGGTTTGCCGACGCGACGAGGGATGCAGGGAGCGTTCACACAACTAGGCGAAGAGATTGACATGCGCAGGGCGGTGGGGGAAAGCTCCGTCAGACTGGGAGAAAGGACAAGCTAATGCCGACATCTGAGTTTGTTTCTTTCTTTGGGATTCATCTGTCAATGAGTGGGATCTGCTTCTGTCTAATCTTCGAAGCATACCATATCCCATTCCTTCCCTGGCCCCCAGGTTGGTGGAGTGGCCACTCCCTCACCAGTGCATGGCCCAACCAAATTTTATCATCTCTGGGCACCTTGGGAGTCCTGTATTCACAAGGGAGCTGCGCAATGTTATTGTATAATATATTAATATATAGAGAAAAATTTATCTAATGAAAAAAATTTTAAACGGGAAACTATGACAAACTTCGTTTGGAACGTTAAAATTATAAAGCCTGTTTAGATACCAAAATAATCATTTAAGTGATTTATTTATCAAAAAATGTACAAAAATAAAAGTGGAGATTCTTTCGTTCCTTTTCGAGTTTAGATTGAAATAAATATTTTATGATAAATAAAACTGGTTTCTATAGGCCCTCTTAAAAAAACTTTTAGCCGATCCTTTTCGCTCAAAATATATAAGAAAAAGAGGCAATGAGCTAATACATGGTAACCGGATGAATTTCTTTTCTTTGTATGTAACCAAATACACTCTAGAACTTATGATTTTTTTCTTTTCCTTTATCAAGAATATATTTTCATTTTTTATTTTTTTACCCTAATTAGTACTGTACAATTAGTCAAATAAGTACACGTGATGTAATCAAATGTATACATATGAATATCCCGACATTCAACACATTAAAGGCTAAAAAAATGGATGCTACTTTGAAGGATATTTAATTTTTATTTTATTTATTTATATTTTGAGAAGGTTTGGCTCGTATATATCGAAAGATAAGACAAAAGCTTGGGAAGTAAAGTTGGATTTTTCATCTTCTCAAACAAAAATAAAAGGTCGGAAAATATAACTTTGGATATCCAATGTATCAATATATACCTTTTGGTTTATATCTAATCCAAGTTGAGATGAACACAATATCAAGAGGAGAGTAGGGGTTCATAAAGAAAGGATACCAAAGTAGTGGCCAAGTTGGTCTTGGAGTTGAGAACACTTGAAGTGACATACATGATTCATATCCAAATCTACAGAATGTAAACTTATAAATCAACTTCAAACCACTTTGCAGCTAGCAAGATTGCATGCATGAAAAGATCAAATTAACTAGTGCTCTTTGTATTGCCAGCTCGGATTTAGCTTATAAAATGGGAGGTTTGTAGTCGTGTACTCGTTCTCAATATTTATATGGCCAGCTATATATCATGTCAACTGTTAATGATTTTATGGCAGATTCTACTTTGTATAGAGTTCACATTATGAAGTCAAGGGCCAATCCATTCCCCAGCAAGCTCAAGAGTGCTAAGATTAGGACCTCACCAGAATAGGATGTCCACAACATCTGTATCTAGAACTAGAACACGTCAAAATTCAGCTCACTTTGATTTTGTTCTCCTAAACTACCACTGCCCAAACCATGGGTTTGCAGTACTCTTAATACATATATCAAGATTCAAGCCGAAGCCGACCTGGGTTTTTTACACGAGTCGTCCACGTTAAGCTCTTACAACTCAATTAATGTGTAAATATATGGTCGACCAACCAAAATGAAAAATTAGTGAAAAAACATAAAATGATAAGCATGCAACGGTCTAAGTTATTATCAAATCATAAAATGGCATATGTAAGTGTACTGATCTGAAAACTATGTTAATTAAGTGCTCTTCGTTTGGAAATTTATACTAAGATCATTAGAATATCAAGGATGAACGGGTGCATCGTATATGTCATATTCAAAGGAACCAAAATTCATGCTCACGAAGTACGTTCGAAACTGACATTTGCTTGCAAAGCGGTTGAACCATGGATTGGGCCATCGGCGGTTGGGTTTCTTTATTTACATGCTAGAGGCCGAAAGATTGCATCTTCTTGTGAATCAGATGAGGCCTTCATGTTTGGCCAGTTAAGATCTGCAAGTTGAGAGCTGGGTAAATAGAGAAGTGAACAAGTAAATGAGATGCGGTGGTGGACTGTATTGGACTGGGTGGAGGTCTACTTTCACTTCCATCACTTTCCTTGTGATCATTGACATTTGATCAGGGTCACGACTCATGACAATTCTGATTTTACTTTCCTAGTACGACACTTCAATTTGCGCATATTGTCCTCAATCTGAGGCATGAAACTTCCATGAAAATGTCATCAACCAGCAATAAAAATTTGTCTATAACCAAAGAGACAAACAAGTATTTCTGAAATTTTATTGGTCATAGACAAGGACATCCGCACCAAGCTGCTCAACATCCAAAATTTCAAACTCCTTTTAACTAATTCTTTGCATACTAATCTGATTGCTAATTGCTGATCAATGGGCTAATGATGAAGGCGTGTTGTAGAGAAGTTGAGAAGTGGTCAAATTTAACGATACTGTTTCAAACAAAGAAGTTTAATTTCATGGGCATCTGATCTGAGGGGGCTCATGAAAGATTTTTCTGAAAATATATATAACAATCAAATCCTCAAAATGTAATTTTTAATCAGCATTTCTGTTTCAAAACCTATTGAAGCTCCTCATTTGTTCTTTGATTTATTTAGATTCATCAACAAAGTCCATATTAATTGCTCAATTAAAATTTCTAAAAGATTAATTAACAAAACATTTTATGTTAATTTGCTAGATTTAGTTGTAGAGTTGTGAAAGAGCTGGCCAAGTCGAGTATAGCTATGTTTGCATTCTTCAATTTGATTTCAAACTACTTAAACAGCCCAAACTTGATTTGAGAAAAAAGATTATATTTTTTGAATCAAGCTCGAGTAACTTGAAAATTCATCTGAAATGTTCAAGCCTGATTTACATTTGATTTAATAAGTTAAGAGCCCAACCAAGCCAAGCCATATGATGGCTCCACCACGTTCAAGTTTCACCTCTCATCTTAAAAGATTTTCATCCCACAAAGAAAATTATTTTAAAAATGTATATATATATATATATATATATATATGATCAATATGCATGGATATATTATTTTAGATAGACAATATAAGTCAATCCAAATACATTATTAAGCTTAAGTACATTGAGAATGAACTTCAAGTTGAGCTTGAGTAGAGTCGAGCCGAATGAACATGAGCTAGTTCATCAAGCTATCAATTTTAAGCTAAGTATTTATTTGAGCTTGGAAATTAGTAAGTAATAAAGCACATGAGTTCAGCTTAATAGTTGAGACAAACACATTTTGTTACCCTTATTTAATTGTGACCAAAAAGCCCAAAAAATCTTTTATAAATAGATATGCGCCACATGTATGAAAATTCTCAAGATATTCATATTAATTATGCTTAAAGTTTAGGAAAGTATATTTAACAAAAATTTATGACTATATAAGATATATATAACAAGCACAATTCATTTGTATTTTGAGTAAAAAAATTATTAAATTAAAAGTCGCACAAACCAATTTCGGTTTTCATGCAGCCGCGGGTTCTTGGCCAGTATACATGAGAACTACCAACGAATGAGCATAATTTGATCGTGATTGATTGAATACCATGCGGATGGTCAATATTTAGCACAGTGAGTTTCAATCATTTAATTCTTTTATGTTCATAATATAGTCATTAGTTGCAAGGGGCATGGGCGTGTGTTTGGGCGAGTTATTAATTAATCTTTTTAAAAAAATTTTATTAATCGTGACTAATTTCCAAGTCAAACCATTTACCTCATAAAAAAGCTACTACTAATTAATTAACTATGTTATTGACTTTAATAATTAGCTAATCCCAGGTCAAAGTACTAAAAAAATCATAAAACAAATTTACCACATAAAAAATCATAAAAACATCAATTTCAAGTCTTCCAATAAGGTCAATATTTTGTTTTCATTATTTCACGTCAGGATTTTAACTATCATATATATAAGTTACTGAAACGCTCGTTACTGCGTAGTACTCACTTCAGATCAGGATTTTATCTAGTGTACAAGTAATTGAAACCCTCATTAATTAATGCATAATTGCAGACAACTCCGAGTATGTTGGAGTTAGATTCTTCACTTCATAAACATAGACGCAATGGCATTCACCTTCCTAGTTCTTGGAGATATAATTTTTAAAGCTGTTGTCAACTGATTATTCCTTTAAAGGAAAGAAATTTTATAAAAATTAAAATGTTGCCAATGACATAACTTTGTCGATAACTGATCCACTTGATAAAGTCAACTTCTCAAGCACGCCCCTAAATGGATATATATTTTTGCATTAGTACTTCAATTCAAGTCCGTGGTATATATATGGGTTATAAGTCAATGCTTCAATTCAAGTTCGTGGTATATATATGGGTTATAAGTCAAGACTATTAAAATGCAGTTTTTCCATAACACATAGTCATGCATGCGCATATTTTACGTGGAGAATGTCAACGATATATTCTCCACTTGGGGGGGGAATATTTAGCAAAGAATTAGTTTGCTGATGCACTCAAATAGTGACTCCTGTCATTTTTTATATCAATGTCAACTCCACTGTCGACGCTTGCATTCTTCAACTCCATATCTTGTATAATTTGGCATTAGAATTGGCTATGGTCCATACACTGTGTATTACGATCGACAAAAACAATATTTAATTTCTAGAAGGAAGTCAATGTATTATAGGCAATCATGACCGCTAGATTATGTATAGCAGGTCCCCATGCCAATAGTAGTTTGGATTTGGTCCAAGTTTTGAATAATTCACCAACTAAAACAGTGGACTTTGGTTGAGCACGATGAACCTGATCAATAACTATACACCAAATACGTTGCGAACCAGATAACCGTGTACAAGATGCGTTGAAGACTTGACGATTCCGAAAGTTTCACAAGGGAATGTCGCATTGCAATTTTTATTGACCAAAGTTATAAGTTCTATTAACATTTTTTCCTACTCTCGCATACCTGTAAATTAATATAGATCTTAGCCTATTTGGTTCATATAATTGCAAACAAATGATAGGAATTTGATGGGTGGACCTGGTTCAAGGCACCAACCTCTCTTGATTATTTGTCTTACCAAAATCGGAATCGGGGTCTGAATCAGTTTCTGAGAGAGTCACTAAATTGGATCAAATCAGTCTAAATCGATCATATATAAAAATTTTAATTTAGTCAAAATCAATGGGTTATTAGTTATAAAATATGTCATTTTAATATCATTTTTATGTTACGATGTGTATCATATTTTATAATATTTTTTGGGTTTTTTTAAAATTATTTGAAATTAATTATTATTTTTTAACTTGAGTTGAAATCGAGTCAACTTTTAATTACGAGAATGTCATCTGCTATTTTGTCACCCCCTATTCTCTCTCCCCGACGAGCACCCATCCACCTCCGCCGATTGCCACCGCCTTGGTCCCATCCGCGCCGCCCCGCCTCCCCCACAAGCCCCACCCCCAGCCCAATTCACTCCCCCTATGCCCAATCCACCCTCCCCCCCCCCCTCACACCCCCCACCCCTTTCCCCACCGGCCCCTCCCATCCCCTGTGCACCCGGCCGCCGCCCTAGCCAATCTCCCCTCCCCCCCACCCCTTTCCCCACCGGCCCCTCCCATCCCCTGTGCACCCGGCCGCCGTCCTAGCCAATCTCCCCTCCCCCCCACCCCTTTCCCCACCGGCCCCTCCCATCCCCTGTGCACCCGGCCGCCGCCCTAGCCAATCAAACCCCCCCCCCACCCCCTTGCCTATCGCCGCCCTAGCCACTCGCCTTCCCCCGCCCCATCCTCTACCATTGTTGCCCCCCAACCCAACCCCCCCCCCCCTCCCCTTCCCCATCTCTGTCATAGCCGCTCGCCCTCCCCCGCCCCATCCTCCACCACCGTTGCCCCCCATCACCCCTGGGTCGCCAGTTGCTGCCCTTGCCGCTTCCCCGCCACTGTTTAGAATTGGCTCAAATCGGGTGAAATCAGCTCGAATCAAGCTGGGACCCATAATATACAAGCATAGGCAACATTGAAAGTTTGAAATTTAAAGTGCCCATTGTATAAAGTCATAATTAAACCCCCTTAATATTAAAGCTTCCAATATTTTTTTCACTTTCACAGTGTTTAAACCTTTTCTTACATCATGATTGATTCTAACCCGCAATAATTATAAGACCTTTTAATAATTACTTAATTTAGAACTATTATTATTTAATATTATGAAATTAAGCAGTAGACTATAAGTCTACTTAAATAATGAATTTTAATAAATTTTAATATATTTATGATTGCATTATGAAATTAAAATTTGTTACTTAATACTATATACTTAATTAAAATTTTTAAAGATTTTATATATTTATTTACATGTAACTATTTATTATTAAAAACACTTTGAGTTTAATTTTATTTGAATAAAATCTTTTAAAAATAAATCCTATTTAGTTATTAAAATTTTATACTTATAAAATTACTTTTAAAATTTTTATGCAACTATATTTTTTATTTAAACTAAATAAACATTCATTATTTTTTATTTTAAAATAATATAATAATAATTTTGAAATTAATTTTATATATTCTTAATACATTTAATTAATAAGCTTAAAATGTGCATTGCGCAATGATGCCTAGGCATGAGAAGTTAATGGGCTTCACCCAGATAATAAAAGAAGTTGATGAGCATTTAAAGTATTTGGAATCAAATTCTAGTAGGATTACTCTTTTTCTTAAATTTAATTAAACAAAAAACTATAATTAGGCAAGATGTCAGTACCATGCATGGCATATGTTACAGAAAAATTCTAATTTTACTAATAGACCCTTATTATTATAATGATTCCCTATTTTAAAGATAGACTTAGATATAAAAGATAGATTCTAATTAAGACAGACTTGGATATTAAAGATAGAGATAGACTATAGTTCTAATTAAACTAGGAGATGACTATAATTTTTTTTGTCGTTGTCATTTTAATTAGTTGAATCTCCTTAATGAAACTCTGCTCGGTTCATTGTTCTCCGGTGATCTCCTAACGCAATGATGGATCAGATAGTGGTCGCAGGTAGTTCTGATCCTCCCCACCTTCCCGACGATGTGATCGTCGTTATACTATCCAAGTTGCCCCTACCATGCCTCTACGGGTCATGCACACTCGTTTCCAAGGCGTGGCGAAGTAATTTTGTCCCCTTAGCCAATGCCCAACGTGAAGCACTCATGCCCGACTTCGCCCTCGGCCTCCAATACTGGCTGGCGTCCTCATTTTTACGGTGCACATCTCATCATCCCAGAAGGCAATGGCCGCAAAACTCGTGTCATAACCAGGCTGCCCAGGAACGATATCATCCGGTTTAGCTTGTCGGATGCATGCAATGGTTTCTTGCTCTTGTCCTGCTGTTACAGCCTTAGTCTAGGACGTGCCGGGTGCGCGGGATTGGGCAGTTGTTCCCATGCATGCCGGGTCCGACACGAGTAGCACGGGGCTATTCGAGTGGTGAAACAACTGGTTGAGGCTAACACGGTGTTATAGTTGCAGGTAACGAAGTGCCGAGCATAAGTCAGGTCGGAGACCAAATAAACCTCAAGATGATCGAGACGGGTGCTGGTGACCGAGCACTTGGGCGTCGATCATGATCGAGGATTGGTGCCGAGAACCGAGCGCGGGGACTTGAGGTTGATCGCTGCGTGCGGATCACGGAGTGCCGGGTGTGCGCTGGTTCGATGCTGGGGTGCGATCGCTAGCGTGATCGAGCGCTGCCGAGACATCGGTGCAGCGTGCTCGAGCATTGACGCGAGCGTGATCGAGCGCTGCCGACACAGCGGTGCAGCGTGCGCGAGCGTGGGGCGCTAGCGGGATTTTGATCGAGCCATGACCGAGGCCTAGCGAGCACTGCCGAGACACCGGTGCAGCGTGCGGTGCGACTCAAGTAGCGAGCAGGTAGCGGTAGCGAGTTGCGGTATCACGCTACGTGACCGAGACCTGGCTAACGAGCATGCACGAGCGGTGAGCGAGCACATGATCGGTAGCGAGGGTCTGGCTGCACCAGCATGATCGATGGATGAAGTTGATCGGTACTAAGGGTTTATCGGTAGTAGGGGTTATCGGTGGTGCGTCTGGGACGTGCATGAGGTTGCTGGTTGGTCGAGCCGAGGACTTGGGTCGAGCCAGGGGTTGGACGTGTGCTGGACTTTTGCTTGACGATAGAGATGGGGTATATCTTGATCGTATCTTGGAGAAGATTGCAACTGAATTCAGAGATAAGCATGGCGAGGGCTGGATTGAATTGAGACGTCAAGGAAGTCCAGGTTCGTGGAGGATCTTTGGAGATAATCTGTTGGGAAAAGATTCTACAAAGATTACGCTTATATTTGCTGGATTGAACAACGTGAGACGGAGGGAGGAAGAACTGCCGAGAGGGGTCTTGGTGGAGCGTCGTGATCTGTTTTGTGGAGAAGACGGAAACCTCAACAAGCAAATTCGTGGAGGGCTGCAGATCGATTCCGGGAATTGATTCTTCACGAGTTCATCGGCATAGGGTTGCTGGTCGTGGTGCTGTGTTTGGAGGTACGACGTGGTTCTTCTCATAACCTAGTTTGCATTACTTGGTTGAGGGTTTTGCATGTAAACGAGTAGGTCGTGGGTGGCTGCTCGGGGTTGTGATTTCGTGAGGACAATTGTGAGCGTGGGTGCTTAGTTCTCGCTGCTCTTCGGGGGAAGAGTTGAACACCGTGGGGTTTGCATGTCCATGGTGTAAGCGATCATAGGGGTGATTGCTGTATCCTTGTTTTGTGTTTAATTCAAGGTTGGAACAGGGGTTCCGTAATTGTGGTGTTGGCGTCTGATTTTGGGGACTAGCGGCGTTCCTTGATTCCGGGAACTTGCTGCGATACCGATCAGGGGATTGGTGTCAAGGATCGATATTGGGTGATCGATCAGAGTCGCTTTATACTACTTACTTGGTTTGCTATTGTGGACGTTTTGAGAATAGTCTATCGGTACCGAACGATATCGTGCACTAGGCAATTTGGGTGCCGGTATTCGTGTTCGGCGTGCATCGTAACTTGCAGGAGCGCAGGGGTGTGGCTTCGGGTCTCTTGCAGAGATCGTCCCGCTACACGTGTAGTGGGGTTTCTGTTGCGTACTTTGAAGGGAGGCTGGTGTTTCGGGGCGAAACACGCCGCGCGGTTTGCTGTTGGGGCGAAAAATTTTGTCCCATAGAGAGCGGCCCGTGACAGAGGTATCAGAGCTGAGTTTCGGTGAAAACTTGGTTGACGAAGCATCCTGTGAAGAAGTTGCACTATAACCTTCGGGGGAGGGTTCTCCACATTTACCGGTGAGATGGATACTCGATCCACTGATGCTCTCAGAGAGAGGGTCGCACGGCTGGAAGTGCTGGTAGGAGGGCCTACCAGTGATGGAGACGGACATACCGCCTTCGACAAATTGCAGTCTCTGGCAGAAGGGTTGTGGGACTTGAACACTCGGTTTACCACTTGGGCCGAGTCCAGCCAGGTGCGGGGTGAGACGGCGGAGATGGGAGATCTCCGGGCTGCGGTTGAGGAAATGCACGCAGATGTGGCTTTGCTCAAACAAGTGTGGGTAGCGCGGCCTCAGCAGGGTATTGCTGATCGTGTAGCAGAAGAAGCCGTTCCAGGAAGGCTCAAGGTGCCCGAGCCAAAGAAGTTTGAGGGGACCAGGTCAGCCAAGGACCTGGAGAATTTCATCTGGGACATGCAGGAATACTTCACTGCTGCGAAAGTTCCCGAAGATAGCCAGGTTTCGATGGCCAGTATGTTTATGACCGGTGATGCCAAATTATGGTATAGATGTCGCGCCGAAGAGGATGAAGCAGCTGGTCGACACCGGATTGAGACTTGGGAGTTCCTGAAAAAGGAGCTTCGGGAGCAGTTCTCTCCAACCAACACTACCTGGTTGGCGAGGTCTCGATTGCAACGATTGAGGCAGACGGGAACAGTTAGGGATTACGTCAAAGACTTCAGCTCTTGTCTCCTCGACATCAAGAATATGTCGGAGGATGATAAGTTATTCAACTTTATCAATGGTTTGCAGACTTGGGCGCAGATGGAACTAAAGAGGCAGAAGGTACAGGACTTACCTGCAGCTTTGGTGGCAGCCGACGCACTGGTGGATATTAGGCCAGGGCCAAGCAACACAGACGTGGGTCCGACTAAGAAACTCCAGGGTGGTCAGGGCAATCAGCGGGGTGGCGCGAGGAAGCCATCCAGAAGACCGAAGAAGAAGTTTCAGAACTTCAGTGCAGGGAACCAGGACAGGAAGGTAGCTGATCCGAAGAAGTCTGGGTGCTTTCTATGCAATGGTCCGCATCTGGCTCGAGAGTGTCCGACCAAGGGCAAGCTCAGTGCCTTGGTGGCGGAAGCAAACCATGACCAGGAGGATGCGGGTCCTTCTGCTCAAGCATCTACCCTTCAGATACTCGGGGCGTTGAGAGCTAGAAGAGCAGCTTCAGGGGGAGCTGATTTGATGTTTGTTCCATGTGTAGTGAATGGGAGGAAGGTTTCAGCCTTGATAGACACTGGGGCAACCCATAGTTTTGTCTCCAAGGGGATGGCTACGGAGCTGGGGCTGAAAACCGGGACCAACACAAGTAAGATCAAGGCTGTGAACTCACAAGCGAAGCAGGTGGATGGCATTGCTAGAAGTGTCAGACTGAACCTGGGAGACTTCGAGGGCCGAGTGGATCTCATGGTCATCGAGATGGATGACTTTGGTTTGATCCTCGGCAATGCGTTTATGAGTACTGCTGGCGTGGGAGTTTTTCCACAACTAGGAGGTATACTGATCATGAACACGGCGGGTGCAAGCTTTGTTCGTGGCAGTGGGAGGCCTTCTGGGGTCGAGACCCGCACTTTTAGTGGCGAGCACTTGTCGGCAATGCAAGTGGCTCGGGGGTGCAAGCGGGGAGCCTCGACTTATCTTGCTGTGATGAGAGAGGTCCAGCCGGATCACGTGGTGGTGGTGCCGGACGAACTGTTGGAACTGTTGGAAGGCTATTCCGATGTGATGCCAACTGAATTGCCAGACGGGTTACCTCCCAAGAGGACGATCGAACACCGGATCGAGCTGGAGCCAGGGGCAAGAGCACCAGCGAAGGCGTCATATAGGATGTCGCCTAAAGAACTCACAGAACTCAAAATCCAGCTAGGGGAGCTGCTGGATTCGGGGAAAATTCAGCCATCGACAGCACCGTATGGGGCGCCAGTTCTATTCCAGGAGAAGCACGACGGGTCGATGAGACTATGCGTCGACTACCGGGGACTGAATAAGGTGACCATCAAGAACAAGTACCCAGTTCCTTTGATTGCTTATCTGTTTGACAGGTTGAGTGGAGCGCGGGTCTTCACTAAGCTGGACCTGAGGTCAGGATACTGGCAAGTCCGGATTGCGCCGGAGGATGTGTCAAAAACAACTATGGTCACAAGGTATGGGTCTTTTGAATTCCTTGTGATGCCATTTGGGTTGACAAATGCGCCAGCTACTTTCTGCAACTTGATGAATGATGTGTTTCATGATTATCTCGACAAGTTTGTGGTTGTGTATCTGGACGACATAGTTGTTTATAGTGAGTCCATGGAGGAGCACCGTGGACACCTGAAGCAGGTTATGGATCGCCTAAGGGAACATCAACTCTTTGTGAAGAAGGAGAAGTGTGAGTTCGGCCTAGAGGAAATCAGTTTTCTCGGCCATAAAGTTGGTCAGGGGTCGGTGCGCATGGAGGAATCAAAGGTCCGAGCCATTGCCGAGTGGCCGGAGCCGACGAAGGTGACAGAGGTGAGAAGCTTCCTAGGTTTGGCCAACTACTACCGGAAGTTCATACATGGGTACAACCATGTAGTGTCACCGTTGACTGATCTGCTGAGGAAGGGACAGTCATGGGCGTGGACGGGTTCATGCCAAGCAGCTTTTGATGAGTTGAAAGCAGCTATATCTTCTGAGCCGATACTGAAGTTGCCGGACTTTAGTCGACCGTTTGAGGTGGTGACAGACGCTTCAGACAAGGCAGTCGGAGGAGTACTACAGCAGGATGGGCATCCGATCGCTTTTGAGAGTTGGAAGCTGAAGGACGCTGAGACGCGGTACTCAGCGCATGAGAAGGAGATGCTTGCAGTGGTACATTGCCTTCGAGTGTGGCGAGTGTATTTGCTGGGATCTAAGTTCGTGGTGATCACGGATAACGTAGCTAACACTTTCTTCAAGACCCAGAAGAAACTATCCCCGAGACAAGCGAGATGGCAAGAGTTTCTGGCGGAGTACGACTTCGAGTGGTTGCACCAGCCGGGAAAGACGAATCAAGTGGCAGATGCCCTGAGTCGAAAGAACATGGAGGTGGTGGCAGCTATATCAGGAATTCAGACTGAGATAATGGGGCAAGTCCGGGAGTTAGCAAGAGACGACCCAGAGTACAAGAAGCTGGTCGACAGGATCAGTGAGGGGCTGATTCGAAAATATTGGACTGAAGATGGAGTGGTTTACGCCAGTGGGGGTCGGCTTTATATCCCTACGGGTAGACTACGGCGAAAGCTAATGGAGGAGTCCCACGACACCCAGTGGGCAGGACATCCTGGGAGAGACAGGATGTACGCTCTAATGACCAGGGCGTATTATTGGCCGGGAATGAAGGCTGATATCGAAGCTTTCGTCAGGTCTTGCTTAGTTTGCCAGCAAAACAAGGTGGAGAGACGACTAGAGGCAGGCTTGCTGCAGCCTCTACCTACACCAACGAGGCCGTGGAGTTCGGTTTCGATGGACTTTGTGTCCGGATTCCCCAAGGTGAGGGGAATGTCGTCGGTGATGGTGGTCGTAGATCGATTCTCAAAGTATGCCGTAGTTACAGCAGCTCCACAGAAATGCTCAGCCGAGAAGACTGCTGAACTGTTCTTTAGGAACGTGGTCAAGTACTTTGGAGTACCGGCAGATATAGTGAGTGATCGAGACGCCAGGTTCACAGGGAGATTCTGGACGTGCCTGTTTGGTTTACTAGGGAGTAAGCTGAACTTCTCTACAGCTAATCATCCTCAGTCTGACGGGCAGACTGAGAGGACGAATGCTCTACTCGAGGAGTATTTGAGGCATTTCGTCACAGCCAGCCAGGGGAACTGGTTGGATCTTCTTGATGCGGCGCAGTTTTGCTATAATCTGCATCGTTCCTCAGCAACGGGACTGAGTCCTTTCGAGGTTGCTACAGGCTACCAGCCTCTTACACCACTGGAGGTAGCTTTGCAAGGGCGCGGAGTGAAGTGTCCAGCAGCATACAGGTTCGCCCGAGACAGGCAGGAGCTGTATGAGGATGCGGTGGATTCACTAGCCAAAGCAACACGCAGAATGAAGAGATATGCCGACTTGAGGAGGAGGCCGGTATCATTCAGCGTAGGGGACAAAGTGATGCTGAGACTCACACCACAGATCTGGAAGAAGATCAGACGTACCGAGGTGCACAGGGGATTAGTGCAGCGGTATGACGGTCCTTTTGAGGTGGAGAAGGTGATCGGGAGCGTGGCCTACAAGTTGAAGCTTCCGGAGAGGTATCAACTTCACCCAGTATTTCATGTTAGCTTTCTTAAGCCATTCCATGAGGATGTGGTCGATCCGAGGAGAGCTCGTCCAAGGAGAGCTCCACCTACTGTCCGGCGGCAATATACGAAGCAGGTGGGGAAGATTTTGGCGCATAGGCAAGGTGCACCAAACACCGGGATTGAGTATCTGATAAAATGGAAGGGCGAACCGAGGAGTGAAGCTAGCTGGGAACGAGCAAGGGACTTGTGGCAGTTCGAGAGGAGAATCAAGAAGTACCAGGGAGGACTTAACCCTCCGATGAGGACATCGGATCTCATTGGTGGGGGTGAGCTGTTACAGCCTTAGTCTGAGGACGTGCCGGGTGCGCGGGATTGGGCAGTTGTTCCCATGCATGCCGGGTCCGACACGAGTAGCACGGGGCTATTCGAGTGGTGAAACAACTGGTTGAGGCTAACACGGTGTTATAGTTGCAGGTAACGAAGTGCCGAGCATGAGTCAGGTCGGAGACCAAATAAACCTCAAGATGATCGAGACGGGTGCTGGTGACCGAGCACTTGGGCGTCGATCATGATCGAGCATTGGTGCCGAGAACCGAGCGCGGGGACTTGAGGTTGATCGCTGCGTGCGGATCACGGAGTGCCGGGTGTGCGCTGGTTCGATGCTGGGGTGCGATCGCTAGCGTGCGCGAGCGAGGAGCGAGCGTGATCGAGCGCTGCCGAGACATCGGTGCAGCGTGCTCGAGCATTGACGCGAGCGTGATCGAGCGCTGCCGACACAGCGGTGCAGCGTGCGCGAGCGTGGGGCGCTAGCGGGATTTTGATCGAGCCATGACCGAGGCCTAGCGAGCACTGCCGAGACACCGGTGCAGCGTGCGGTGCGACTCAAGTAGCGAGCAGGTAGCGGTAGCGAGTTGCGGTATCACGCTACGTGACCGAGACCTGGCTAACGAGCATGCACGAGCGGTGAGCGAGCACATGATCGGTAGCGAGGGTCTGGCTGCACCAGCATGATCGATGGATGAAGTTGATCGGTACTAAGGGTTTATCGGTAGCAGGGGTTATCGGTGGTGCGTCTGGGACGTGCATGAGGTTGCTGGTTGGTCGAGCCGAGGACTTGGGTCGAGCCAGGTGGTTGGACGTGTGCTGGACTTTTGCTTGACGATAGAGATGGGGTATATCTTGATCGTATCTTGGAGAAGATTGCAACTGAATTCAGAGATAAGCATGGCGAGGGCTGGATTGAATTGAGACGTCAAGGAAGTCCAGGTTCGTGGAGGATCTTTGGAGATAATCTGTTGGGAAAAGATTCTACAAAGATTACGCTTATATTTGCTGGATTGAACAACGTGAGACGGAGAGGAGGAAGAACTGCCGAGAGGGGTCTTGGTGGAGCGTCGTGATCTGTTTTGTGGAGAAGACGGAAACCTCAACAAGCAAATTCGTGGAGGGCTGCAGATCGATTCCGGGAATTGATTCTTCACGAGTTCATCGGCATAGGGTTGCTGGTCGTGGTGCTGTGTTTGGAGGTACGACGTGGTTCTTCTCATAACCTAGTTTGCATTACTTGGTTGAGGGTTTTGCATGTAAACGAGTAGGTCGTGGGTGGCTGCTCGGGGTTGTGATTTCGTGAGGACAATTGTGAGCGTGGGTGCTTAGTTCTCGCTGCTCTTCGGGGGAAGAGTTGAACACCGTGGGGTTTGCATGTCCATGGTGTAAGCGATCATAGGGGTGATTGCTGTATCCTTGTTTTGTGTTTAATTCAAGGTTGGAACAGGGGTTCCGTAATTGTGGTGTTGGCGTCTGATTTTGGGGACTAGCGGCGTTCCTTGATTCCGGGAACTTGCTACGATACCGATCAGGGGATTGGTGTCAAGGATCGATATTGGGTGATCGATCAGAGTCGCTTTATACTACTTACTTGGTTTGCTATTGTGGACGTTTTGAGAATAGTCTATCGGTACCGAACGATATCGTGCACTAGGCAATTTGGGTGCCGGTATTCGTGTTCGGCGTGCATCGTAACTTGCAGGAGCGCAGGGGTGTGGCTTCGGGTCTCTTGCAGAGATCGTCCCGCTACACGTGTAGTGGGGTTTCTGTTGCGTACTTTGAAGGGAGGCTGGTGTTTCGGGGGCGAAACACGCCGCGCGGTTTGCTGTTGGGGCGAAAAATTTTGTCCCATAGAGAGCGGCCCGTGACACCTGCCACACTTTGGACGAGAAAAACAACACAAGATCATCAGATTATCATGTTTGCAACCCCCTGACTTACAAAACATACCAACTCCCCATCCTGCACCACTCCTCTCATTCGCCATTGTTCTGAATGCTTGCCTTTGATCCAAGAATCTCCCTTCACTACAAAGTGGTCGTCTATTTCGAGTGCAATAAGGGAACAACTGCATATGCTTTTTCTGCGGAAAGGGTTAGGGAATAGCGCAGGTTGGAGCTTGGAGCAGTCAATAATATATCGAATAAAGGGTTACCGCCCAAAGAACAGTTGGCATGAATGGGTATGCATACCGATTGGGTACTGTTCACAAGAATATGACTATTTCTGATTCCAAGTTGGAGACTGGTTGTCTTGTTGTGTTGGAATTTCATATAGAGGAGGAACGTCTTGAGTTGATTAGAATTCCTCCCACGGATCATGTCGCCCCACTTCTGTATCATGCTCATAGTTTTAGCATGGGGACCAGAGTTGGTCTGGGCATGGCCGGGGGCTGCCTTCTATACATCGACCAGGTTGAAAGGGAGATAAGCATATGGAGGCTAGAAGACCAGGGCCAATGTCGACGTTGGAATCGGTGGCGTATTATTTCTTTGCATCTGCTAAAACATACGCCCATGTTGAGGCCTTCATATGTTACTGCTTGGAATGGGTATGAGGAGGCACCCTACTTTATAGCCCATGGGTCTCTCTGTCGCAATTCTACCAAACACCGAAATCAAGAACTCATCTGTGATTGGAAGCATCTAGCAGATCACAACGAACACCTGTTCTCATCTCATTCTTGTGCTGTGCACATGACCCTGCCATTAAAAGTGTGCTTCGTTAGGCCACCAAAGTGAATTAGTTTTACTTACTTTTTAGATGTTATTCATCTATACATTTATGGCATATACAGATGTACACTTTTTTCTATTAAAAAAACTTTGTTCTCTGCATTTTCGTCAAAAGCACAACAAAATTTTGATGAATCCAACCAGAACCTTGAAAATAATTTACAAATTATAGAAAAACATAGTTACCTGTGGAATAATTTATCATGCACAGAAATCATGCTCTTCCATTATCAACTACAGCATGGATACTGATGCACATATCGACTCCATAAAATATGATTTGAATTTTAATTTGCATGTAATAAACTCCATATCACTCACCCTGGCATATCCACTAACTAGGGCTTTCCAGAGTGCCAAGTCTTCACGAGGCATTAGGTCATACAGCAACAGTGGTCACAATTCAAGTAGCTCTTCCACCAAATAGTTCATAAACTTTCAGATGCCATTTATCTGCCACTGAAAACTCCTAGTAAACCTCAGGAGTAGTTATTTCATAAACTTGAACTTTGGACAAATCTTCCTCCATAGACTTATTCTCAAAATCTGTCTTGACACTTAAAAAAACTTGAAAAGTTTGCAGTTCCAGAAATTCTGCACCAATTTAGAGTAACTTGCTTTCCAATAGGAGTACACATTGCCACATACAACTGTCCCCTGCATCACTTTTTGCCAGTCTTATATATATGCATCAAAGATAAGCAGCTCTTATTAATTATGTACCTCTCCTCAAACACAAGACTCCCCATGGCCTGCTCTCTCAAGTATTGTTTTCATATAAAAGCACAACATCATTGCTCTTTATGGGGAATGTTGAATGTTCTTCAGATTTCTATATATCCTTCCGTCACATGGAGTATTGTGCATTTCCTTCGGTGTACACCATAGGCACATATAATTCCCTAGGAAGTATGTGTGAAACATTCTTCACGTCTGTATATCTTGCAACCATTCAAAGTAGTTTTCTTTCCCTTCTGTGAACACAATTGACACATACATATAGCCTCTGGTGCACCCTTTCCTGCCAGTCTCAGATATTTATAAAAATCAGCATCACTGGTTAGCTCAACAGACTGTTAATCAGGAAATCAAGAAGTGTATTACATAATAAGGTCTCATACATATAGCCTCTGGTGCACCCTTTCCTGCCAATCTCAGATATGTACCAAAATCAGCAGCACTGGTTAGCTCAACAGACTGTTAATCAGGAAATCAAGAAGTGCATCACATAATTAGCTCTCATCGTGATCAACAATTTCTTTGCTTATCAGTGGCATGTACCCATCCACCTTCAGCTGTTCATTTATTTCACACAGGATATGACATATTTTATCGTGTTGTGGATGCGAAGTATCGCCTGCGGTGAAATTATGTACCATGTGGTTCACTTCAATTGAACTTCCACCGGGAGACTTTCTCAGACCCCTATCTCTCATCAATTTCCTCACCTTACCAACATCATTCCACTTCCCTTTGGTCGCATAAATGTTCGATAGAAGTGCATAGTTCCCACTGTTCCAGGGCTCCAACTCAATTAGATGCCTCAAAGCACGCTCACCAAGATCCATATCACCATAAATCCTCGCAGCAGCAAGTAAAGATCCCCATATCGCCCCATTAGCTTCGAAAGGCATCTCATCGACGAGGTTTTGTGCTTCTCTCAGGTGACCAGCACGTCCAAGCAGATCAGCCATGCATCCATAATGTTCTATCCCAGGTTTGATGCCATACTTGGACGACATGATGTCAAAGTACCTCCAACCATCATCGACCAACCGGACATGGCTACAAGCCGACAAGATGGCAATAAAAGTGGTGGCGTTTGGTTTGACCTCAGTTCTCTCCATGCGGGAGAAAATTCCCAGAGCTTCAAAACCAAGGCCATGGAAAGCCAGCGAAGCTATCATGGTAGTCCAAGTTATAACACTTTTGCATTCCATGCTTTCAAATACATCAAGAGCCTTCTCAATACGACCAGATTTTGCATACATATCAATCAGCGCATTGCCTAGGGGAACAATCTTATGCAACCCGCGCGTATCCACGTAGTTATGGATCCACTGTCCGAGCTCAAGCGCACCCAAATCTGCACAAGCCGACAATGCGGCCAACATGGCAATCTCATCAGGTCGAACATTAGCAGCCTGCATTTTCTGAAACATCGCAATCGCTTCATCAGGCCGATTCACCTGCACATAACCAGATATCATAGACGTCCAAGTGATCACATTTCTCTCAAACATCATATCAAACAAGACGAGCGCTTTCCCCATATCACCAACTTTGGCATATCCAGCAACCATGGCATTCCAAGCAATCACGTCTCTCTCCGGCATTTCATCAAACAGCTTCCGCGCATCGACCAAACACCCCAAACCCGAATAGAACTGAATCAAACCAGTCGCCGCACGAGCATCGCTAGCAAACCCGACGCCAATGATCTGCCCATGCACCTGCTTACCGGCGAACAACGCCGATGGAATCCTGCTTAACGCTTTCAACACGAAGGGGAAGGTGTAGCGGTCGGGCCGGAGGCCGGCGAGGCGGAGGGTACGGTAGAGCGGGACGGCGCTGCGTGGGCTGCCGGAGCTGGTGGAGGCTCTGATGGCGGCGTTGTAGAGGGGGAGGTGGGGCGGGGAGTGGGAGGAGAGGAGCGCGGCGGAGTAGCGGTGGTGGCCGAGGGAGACGGCGGCGGTGAGGAGGTGGGAGAGGAGGCTGGTGTCTCGGTCGAGGCCGGTGCGAATCATGAGGCCGTGGGCGGCGGCGGTGTGGGTGATGGTGGTGGAGCTGGTAATTAAGAACGACAGCGTCGCCGCCGCCGCCGCCGCCGTCTCCGTCGTGCCGGCGATTGCAGCATGTAAACGGTTCTTAAACATTAAGCGGGCCGCCCATTTTCAGATGACGTACTGGGTAGCATTAAATACGGTACAGTTTAATTTTTTATTATTTTATTTTTATCTTATTTTTTATTTCATATTTCGTATCTTTTTTTTTTTAAGAAAAGTCATGTGTATTTTTTCCTATATTTAATAAAATAATAATAATAATATTTTTTAAATATTTAATAATCAACTACAAGTCTTCTGGCTAATTTGAGTGTAATGCCCAATTAGTTATAAGAAAATTATCACTCATTAAATATTTATGATGATAATTTTAAAATTTTAATAATAAATAAGTATTATCACATATGCATATGGGAACTTTATTATAGATCAAAAATTAAAACTTATAAAAAGTTATTCGAAAAACTTCTATTTATTGTATTCATCTTCGTAACCTTCCCTTCGACTCGATGATAATTATATTGAGTTTTAGTAATTACAGTGATTTTTTTATTGACGGTGAATGTATAACATTTATATACTATTTTTTATGTTTATCACTTGAAATTTTCATAAATTGTATATTTTATGTTGTCTAACCAAGTAAAACTTAAATTGTACATAAAATGTATCAACTCCTCCAATTATAATATCATCATTGTTACATTTTCTAATTAGTATATAATACATAAGGACATTCTGTTGTTGTAAGAAATTTTATATAAATTTTTTAAAAAATTATTACAAAGTTTTTTATGTTTTAGTTATAAAAAATAATATAACTAAAAAACTAATATCGGTGGTTACAATTATTCTACACATATAAAAAAATAAAAAAAATCTGCCTTTTTTTATTCTAACATTTTATAAAAACTTTAAAAAATGCTTTATTATTTTATATGTTATTTAGGGGTGGGTGTTAGTCGATCGGATGTTAAACAAAACATTATCCATATTCGTTCACTTAATTTTTGATAAAAAAAGGTTGTCATAGTTAAATTTTTTCGATTAAGTCAATTACGATTTAGATTCAATCAATATAAGAATTTATTTTCATCTCATAATTATTATATTATCTAATCACTTTTTCATTATAATTTTTTTTTCACAAACAACTAATATATCGTTTATATAATCATTGTTTTTTTACTTTTCTTCATTTTCTTAATGTCAATAGCACAAAAATTAAAACCACTTTTTATAAAAATACCTGAATAAAGAAATATTATCTTACATTAAAAAGTAAGATTGAAGTGTTTTAAATTTAATAATTATTAATGATAATTTGATAATATTTTTTAAAAATATAATTTATATTATTAATTTATTTTATTGGTGATTAGACTCGTCATTTAGATTTTGGACAAAAATATCGATTTGTTTTTATTTTATACCTGATTGGTCGTTTACATTAAGCAGGACACACTATCGAATGTGTTCCAATTTCAGGCGGTGGCACCTGCTGGTGGCGCCCTTGTTCTACGTGGGGACGCTGGTGTACAAGGGAACGATCAATCTGGGGGCGACGGGGCGGATCGTGGAGGTGGTGCAATGGGTTCCGCCACGGGGATCGACCTACCGGAGCCCCGTGGTGGTCCGGCGGCTCTGGCCATCCATGCAGGCCTATGGGAACACCACCGACAAGGTAACTTCTTATCTCGAGCTGTGCAGCTAAAATGAGAGAGTAATTGTTTCGTGATGCTGTTTTATTTTTAAAAAAATTTTATAGCTCTTGAACTCAGATGGAGATGGTAGTTGTTGGATAGACTATGCATGTTGTTGTCTTGGTGAATAATGGATTCGGAGTGGGGCAATGCCGCTGTTTTGCAAATCTAGTGTTTGAGCTGCTTCGATATTAGTGATAAGAAGCGTTATTTTAGACATGTACGTTGGTTGTTGAGTTTTGAGTTTGGAGCTTTTAATCTGCTGTTGTCATTTTGAAAAGGACAATATTTTCAATTTAGAGCCACTCCTTTGAGGTGTCTTGTACGTGGTTAAAGTTGGTTGTGCTTAACTTGGTTGAAATGTTTTTTTAAAATTTTTTTAAAAACGTACTTGGACAGAGGCTATGAGGAATAATAGGAAGTTAGAAACTATATGATAGGAATGTATATGTAGTCAATGATCGAACCGAAATAAATATATAGGATTGGTGTGTCCGACTTAGTTATTAGGGAAATGGTGGATGCAATGTGCTAATGTCTCCAGCTGCATTTGGTTCAGTACTTGCCTTGAACCTATTTTATCGTCTACAGTGGCTTGTCTGAGATATTTCTTCCAATTGTTTGCATTTTATATTTCATTAATGGCTCTTCTGTTTATTTAGATTTTTACACAGGGTTTGAATTTAGACTTGCATCTTTCTGCTGAATGAAACACCTAGATTAGCCTGCCAATTCTTTGAAAGAAATTTTGAGATGTATTCCCTGGTTTGTATGTATTCTTAACTTTTTTCCAAGAAAGGTTTCACTGATTTATGAGATATTATGCAGCTGATGAATGCATGGCATTTGAAAGAAGGTTCAAGCTGGAAGCCTTGTGTCAGCAAAAGACTTACCCCCACGGGTATGTTTCTATGTAATCTTCTTTGTCTAACTTGGCTTGTTCCATCTCATTGAAATCTTCTAGTTGATAAATTTATGCTGAAGATTTAGTTTCATGTTTGTACTCAGATTTACCAAACTCAAATGGTTACCTTATTATTGAAGCAAATGGTGGTGTGAACCAGCAACGCATATCGGTAAGTTAACTTTTTAACCGAAGGTGGATAATTTGAGAAATAAATGCCGTTTCCGAGCAGCAAAAATATGTCGCCGTCACACTTGTTCATCTATGCTTTGTTGTCGTTAAGATTTGTGACGTTGCTGTTTCCAACTTACTAAACGAAACACTCCTGATTCCAATGAGTAACAAGTGAAACCCGTAACCTCTAGATTGGGAAAATAAATGGTGAATTTGGGGGTAAGAAAGTGGTGGCCGGAGTTGGAAAAGAAGGTGTCATGCAAGTCTCTCAAAAGAGCAATGCCATGTCATCAAAGCTTACCACTACAATTGGGTTTTGATTACTTATAAAAACACTTTCCTCAAGCCCATTATACCTACGGCCCACTATACGAGCCCAATACATTTCTACTTGTTATATATATTTACTTGTAACACATTGTTTGGCGAGATTCTAGGTAATTTTCATTATCTTCTGCAATACTACATTTGGCTCGCGGTCTCTATTTTGGAGAACATAAGCGCTTTCATCTATAGTCTATGTCAAGCTTTTAGGGCTTCATCAATATCCAACCCAATTTCTCAATCTTAGTAGTACCATCTTAAAAATAGGAGCAAATGAAACAGGTCATAGCAAAAGGAAATGGACCAAATATCATTGGAAAATCTGAAAAAGTACTTTTTGCTGTCCCTTATTACTCATATTATTTTTTCTTTTCTATCTCTTGTTGATAACTGGCAGAATCTAAATCTGACTCATCTTCTACAGCAAGTTTGGAAAAATATTTGACGAGGAATTCTTCATTGATTCTCTTAAAAAGCATGTAAGAATAGTTATAGAACTTCCGGAGGATATTCTTTTACATTTTGACAACAATATCAACAATACTGTGAATCTGGAAGAGGTCAAGCTCAAATCATTCTCTGCACAAGGTTCTCCCAAAGGTTCAAACATTGAGGTATAAACTCGGGGTATGTTACACGGCTGTTTTGAGACATTATACTTACTGAGGCTTTTTGTTGTCCTATTTCCTTCTCCACTATTTAGTTCGCATTTTCGACCCATTAACTGCATGTTAAAATTGATTTGGATAGTGCCGCCAGGCATACATAAGTTTTTGTGACTAAGATAGGACTGTATGGATTTTATCATCACTCTGCTGGATGGTTGTTTCTTCAGAGCAAGCAAACATCAATTTTTCCCGTGTTATGTTTTTATGTCATGCTTTTTCTTGTAAACGTCTTTGTACTGCCTGCCACTTCTATTATTTTAACTGGATTATTATGCAGTGATGTTTTCTCCACCTACATTCTACTACGCTTGTAGCAAACTGCATGTTCGGGGTCGATGAGTTTTTATGTATCTGGAACAATACTGCAAAATTTCCATAAGTCCCTACTCGTTTCTTGACGAGATACTTCTTATTTGTTAACTCACGGGATCAATCTTCCCAATCTAGACTGTTGTTTGTTCAGGTTTGGGAAAACACTGTCTCATCTTCTGCTTACAATTGATACTGTGCCTTGTTTGAACTCTTTCACGAGGCAGAGCTCCAGCAGATTAGCCAATGCAGTTCCTTCCCGTCTCCAGGCTCTCAGATGCTTGGCTAATTATGAAGCATTGAGGTCTTCAGAACCTATAAGAACTCTTGGTGAAAAGAAGGTTGAGCATTTCTCATGTGCAAAGTCAGACACTGCAGGACATGGAGACATTTTCTTGTTGTACCTATGATGGTGGGGAAGAAGAAAAGCATGAAATGGATGTTGCTCGTGAAAAAGGCTGGAGAGGGAAATTTAATAAAACTGTTCGGATAATAAAGCCGGGAGCAATTAGAATGGATGGAAGGTGCCCACTTACTCCTTTTGAGGTACATTAAGATTATGATGATTGACTACATTGCTAAATATTTCCAGTTTAAATTTGGAGGGTTTTATAGTCACATTTCCCAAATATATAATACACGATGATTAATTATAAGGTTTAAATGATGATGAAGATGTTGACGGTGATTGTTCTTTGAACTTATGTCAGCATGTACCGTAAAATTCGATTATATACGAAGTACAACAATATGCACAACATTACCGTGGTCGTAAATTTTATATAGTCTGACCAATGTATCTCAAAACCTCAAGCAACTAAAAAAAATTTATTAAATATTTATTTCAATACTTTTCGTGTGCAATAGTCCATGGGTCACGACACTTCCCTTCGTGAGGTTCAAACCTGAAAGTTTTGGCTCTGATACTATTCCATGCAAGTTTTAAATAGTTTAATTAATTGTCTCAAAAGCTCAAACCTTTGCGAAAAAAATTGTAACGTTGGGCCACTCATAGTCAGTCAAATTTTAGCATTCATGCACAACATAAAAAAACAAAAACCACTAAGCACGGAAAAGCTCACCCGGGTGGAGTAAACGCGGCGGGAAGAAGTGGATAAGACAAGCCGGCCTGCAGATAAACGGCGGGGGAGGAGGGGGGACATGGAGGAGGCTGAAGTGACGAGATTAGGTGGAAAGGATGGAACTTTACGGTGCAAACTGACGGGGAGTGCCATATCGAGCCGGCAACGGTAGCGATGGGTGGAGTCCAACGAGGAGGACGAAAGGGAGATAGAATTTGGGATACTATAAAATGGTGGCAGTGGTTGGACTATTTTGACCTCCTCATCTTGTCCGAAAATAAAATATAACCCATACAAACATGGACAAACTGTCTGTGATAACCAAACCCAAACACTCTTTCTTGTCAAATCGGCTCCGATAACATTTTTATTATTAGAAATAACATTTTAAAGGAGTCATAACTAGAAAACTATAAAAAAATTTTGTCCACTCAACCAGTTTTATTATTATTTCAAAGAATAATAATATGCTATATGGGCATCAAACAAATAACTCACCCATTAAATAATTATATGACACTTTTGTCATTTAAAAAAATATGGATATAATTAATTATGATTCTCTAACTATTCATTTGGTTTTACAATAGATTATTTTTCTTATTTCAAAAAAAATTTTATTTTTTTGGTTAAAAATTTCATTGAAGTTCACTATAGGAATTGAATTTATAAGAATTAGATTTGTTTCAAACCACATTTTTCAAGCAGTAAACTAATATGCAGTTTTAAACCACACTATGCTCTATACCTAATTATTACATTAAAAAATGCAATAAATGGACCAAAGCAAACATAATTAAACCTCTTGCCGCCCTAATCCTCAAAATTAAAATTTAATCCATGCTGCAAAAATCGGGCAATTTTGTGTAGAATCAGTTGATTTAAATTGAATCAGCATAATTCTAAATAAAAAAACATACAAATCAGTCGTGGTAAAAATTCGTTTATGAATCAACCAATTTGGAAAGGCGAAGGGGGGGGCGAGGTGTAATGGGCAGGCGAGTAGGGTGGTTGGGTAGGGGTAGGGGTATCGGTGATTGAGGAGATAAAATTGGGAGGTGGGGGGGGGGTAGTAGTCAGTGATATATTTGTAATTAAAAATTGGTTTAATTTTGACTTATGTAAAAAATAATAATTAATTTTAAATAATTTATTTTTTAAATATAAAAAATAATATAAAATATTATACATACTATAATATTAAAATAATATATTTTATAACTAATAATCCGTCAATTTTAACCGATTGTCTAATTTAATGACTTCGTCCCACTCTAATTCAATATTTAATTTCGATATTAGGAATATGATCGCATTAATAATGATTAGGGAGAGAATGGGCGGGAATCTTGTTTTTCAAATCTCACCAGCAAATTTTTATGGACCATTCTACCCATGAAAATTGAAGGGATACGAGAAATACAAAATGCCGCCATTTATCGGTTGATACCTTCCATCATCTTCTCCGATCTCTCCCCCAAATTTTCAAGTTTTTCTGCATCAAATAGCCGCGAAGATAACAACTTTTTGCTTTGTTTTTTGTGGTTGTTGTTGTGGCTCGGTGCAGCTACGGATCGGTAGAAGAAGAAGACGAACGGATGGGGGAGTTTGCGTCGCCGAAGAGGTCAGCCATGGCGTCCCTTCGCCTGCAGTCCCCCACAAGCCCTTTCTTCCTCGGCTCCAACGACGACCAGCTCGAGCGCGCCCGGGCCCGGGCGGCCCGAGCGGCCGCCAGCCGTCGGAAGTCGGCCGCGCAGCCGCCGCCGCCGATGGATCCGTCGGATCTCTTGAACAGGGAGCAGATTTCCGAACTCTTTCAGAACTGCATCAAACTCGCCAGCGAAAATGTGGGGGGTTTTTTTGTTGAATTATTTCGAGTTTTTGTTGGTGAAATTTTGAAATCTAGGGTTTTTTTGGTGGTTGGTGATGGTTGGGATTTTGATTTTGTGGGGTGAGCAGAAAATTAACCAGAAGAATACTTGGGAGCTTAGTTTGATCGACCATCTCAGTGAAATTATCAAGGTTGAGGTTGAGGAAATTGCGGAGACTAATTTTCAGAAGGTAAGACTGTTTCTGTATCTGTTTTGCGTTTGAAGGTGGGAAAAAAATGCGGGTTTTGTGATTCTTTGCCCTTAGGCAAGTTGTACGCTTGAAGCTGGAGTCAAGATATACTCACTGCGGGTGGACTCGGTGCATTCAGAGGCGTACAAAGTGCTCGGCGGGATCAACAGGGCGGGTCGCGAAGATGATGGAGGTACTCATTTTTTATTGCTTACTGAGTTTTTACCGTTTGTTTTGCTGGAACTATGCATCTTGCTTGAAGCAATTGATATGAAAAGCAATCCGTTAAATGTGTATTGGTGTTTAATGGGAAAGTAATGAATTATTATTGTGCATTTGTAAGGTGATTTTATACTACTAGTTTTAAGTGCTGGTAGATATGTTTAACTACTATGTAAGGCCAAATTTTTGAATCTTTTTTCCCCAAGCCAAGCATTCTAATTTTTAGCGGATAATATTTTCCGGTTGATTCCTATGTTATGCACAATGTATATGTCTGAAGTAGTTAAGCTGTTGCGTTTATGATGTAGCATATAACATATATACGTAGTAAGTGTAGTACCTGTAATTCTGGTAGTTATGTCCTGAAATGTTACTCATCGACTCTGCCATGAGCTTGAATGAATAACAATCTCTGGGGCAATATTTTTGTCAGTTCAAACTCATATGGCTGACAACAAATAGTCACTCTTGATTTTGCACGAATATAAACATCCTTTCTTATGTCGGACCATGACAGAGGTTATTGATTCAAGAGATGAAGCAAATGATGAGCAAGAGGATGCAAAGTCTAAGAAAGACCTAGAGAAAAAGGTTTGTCAGAAGTTGTAATTTTAATGAACATTTAATGCTCTATGTGTTCTTTTGACATGCTTCAATTTATCCAGGTGTCACCATTGTCTACATTGGAATCATCTTTTGAAGCCCTTAATGTGAAGAAGTTTGATGGTACCATCCCCATATTGTTAATAGCTGTTTTATTGGTTCTTCCTACTTGGTTATGTTAATACGGTTTTTGATATTGATATCTTTCTTTATTCAGCGGCCTTTACAGTCGATCCTCTATATAAACAAACATCAGCGCTATTTGATGAAGGTGGAGCTAAGGGTCTCCTCTTGAATAATCTTGGGGTATATGCGGGCTGCCGAGTTCTATTTGACTCACTTGAAAGGCCGGGAAATAGATCATCCAGTACAGAAGAAACTGAAGAAGAGGAAGTGATTGATATATCTTTCGCAAAAGGTGCTATTTACTCATGTTTGGTTCTGTTACAATGTCATTTTTTAACTTCTCCATTCTAAGATTAAATTATTCAAAAACAGATTGTGTTGAGCAGATGATAACACATATGCCCAAAAAGATTGATATTTCACCAACTTTGAGCGATATAGTCAGTCGATTTAACGAAGCCAATCAGAGGCCATCCCATTTGTTAGTTGATCAGAATGTGGCAGCTCAAAGTTCTTGCCACGAGAACCAACCTGAGTTGGAAGATGAGGTTTTTGATGATCATGCATCCCATTCCTTTGACCACGAGGGCCCAGCTGATGTGGATGAGAACACAACATTTATGGACCAGAACTTTTCAGGTTCTTATGAACCTGACGATGCCAATGAGAGTTGTGAAAATGTCAGGCCTCCTGGACTCACCTTATTGATTTTTTTAACGGTTAAAACACGTAATTGACTGCTCTAACTCGCTAGTTATGTTTTGTAGGAAGGAGCCCATGATTTTGATGCTCATGGGCAATTAGAAAATGTGGCTGACTTTTTGTACTTGGGCTTGGGAATAAGTTCAAAACAAAATGCATGGGCTGGTCCTGATCATTGGAAGTATCGGAAAGTTAGAGGTTAATAACAGTGGTTCAATTTTAATTATACGTTTCACGTTTCAAAGACATGATTTTGAGCAAACTTTTTCTTAAACGGCAAACAGTGTTTTGCAGATTCAGAACAAGTTTCACTGTCAGAAAGTCAAAGTCAAATGGCGGCTAAGAAGCCAAAGAATGCAAAGAAGGCCTTATCCGACATTGACTTTGGGCGGCCAAATAAAAGGGAAGTGCAAGAAGTTTTTGCGCCCCCGAAGAATAAGAAAACTTTGTTACTTCCAAAAAGCAGGCGTTTGTGTAATACTTTACTTCCTGAAGATTGCCACTATCAGCCAGAGAATTTGACTAAGTTTTTTCTACTTGAGGATGTGATGGTAAGTATTTTTATAATTCTGGCGTACTTGCTTCATAGACGATGGTTTTGGGATGCTAAGCTTATTGTGTTTCTTCTTTCCAGTGCCTGCCAAAGAGCAAACGAAAAGTCAATTGTAAGTGTAAATACACAGTTTCGTTTAGTAATTTTGTTTCCCTTGTGCAAGTTTTTCCCCCACCTTAAAATCAAGGTTTGTATTTTTTAAAGTAGCTAACTGAGAATAATATTCGTGTAATATTTATGGTATGGTTGTTGTGAGAAAATATAACTTGCCATGATAATTAATGGAAAGAAGTTTGTAAACAAGGATTTCTGTATGAAGAGCTTAACAAAGTCATCAGCCACTTGCATGCATCTATTCTGCCACTTTACCCTTTCTTCGCTGTTTGAAGTGTCTTAACATTTGGAATTTTACACTTTTTTATGTGTTGCTTTTGTTTATTTGTTCAGATGAAAATGTAGATGAGGATGATGTCAACGATCCGGCTGGATCATGGGACAATGAAAATGATCAATTCGATGAAGTATTGGGTTATAATGATGGTGATGATTCTAATAATCTTGTTTCTCAACCACGACAGGTCAGTGATTAAATGTTCTATGAAACTGACAATTTTGCTTATGTTGCCATGTTGGATGTTTATGGCTTCTAGTTTTACGAATATGTAATAATTTTAATGTTAAGGCGAACAAGACTTAGCTGCAGGTAAAGAAGATTGAAGTCCAATATGATAAGGCATCTAAACAAGTTGATGTTCACGCCCTTAAGGAAACTTTATGGAGAAGCATGCAGGATTCTGTTGAAAAGCTTGATATCTTTCAGGTCATTTTTTATACAATAGATGTGTAGTACATGGTACTCTTTCATTTGCTAACTAAGTACTAATTTTACTCAATGGTCAGTGTAATATAAATTTGCGCCCTAGCGATTCCATGTCTCATCTGCTCCAAGATTTAAAAGATTACTAACTTGTGTTAGATGGCAGGATGGGTTTTGTCTTCTTTGGGGTTTGGATTTAATTGAAGGCTTTACTAGCGTTATCACAACTTTGTGTATGTTATCAAGTAATTGTCACATTTGATAGCTCAGTTGGCAGCCTGATTTTCTCTCGTATGAATTATTAGGGTCGTGAGAAGAGCATTTCATTCCACCAGCTCCTGGAGGAATTTCCAGTAGACTGCACGGCTGCTGCATTGACCGATATCTCGCCCCATCTGTGCTTTATATGCCTCTTGCATTTGGCCAATGAGCACAGCCTCACCATTCACGATTGCTGCTCACAGGACGATCTCCAAGTCTACTTCCCTACTAGCCTCGAGTAGAAATTGTACATGCAAGTGCACTGATTTTATCAGGAGTGCAAAACCTTTTCATGCAATTTGTACTAGTACCCACCAGGTGCCAAGCGCTCGTAAGGATGCCGGCTGTATTCTCCATCTAGTGCACTTACATAGTTCTTTTAGCAGAAAAAACAGCTCACCACCATTGGAAATTTATCCTATCTAGTGGTTATGTTTGGTCATCAGATGCGGAAAACTTGGGTGATGACTGGTGTTTGTTAATTCAACACCTTCAATGCACTAATTGTAATCTATGCAGAATTCACGATTGAGCATTCTTTAGGTAGTGATATTTGGATGGAGACCAGGTTTTTAAGGGTCAGATTGTTTAGTGTGTTTTATTTTGAAGAATGCGGCAGCTCCTTTCAATAGTTTTTTTTCCGGATTTTAATGACCCCGGAATATGATGGGTTTGAGTTATCTTTTTCAAAGTTGGTTAATTAAGTTAAATATTATTACAATGTTAATAATAAATTGAATCTTATACCAACACTGAGTGATTTTATAATTCAAGAAATTTCATCTTTAGAATTTTTACATTAGGCTTACCCTATGTCTTGTGTGATTTTTTTGACACCCTAGCTTATATCTCTACATGTGCTTAACACCTTAGCTTGTATCTCTAGTCCAGCTTATTATTTAATATGGTCTTAGATTGATTTTAATATTAATACTTAGGCTTTAAAATATAATATGATAGGCTTAACTTATCATTTTAAAAATTGGTTAAAAGGTTAAAGATCATATGCATATTTTTATTAATAAATTAAATTTATTTATTGTAAAATATTAGATGTGAGAATAAATTAAAAATTTTCATTATTTTTTAGAATGAACTTCATTGTATTATTTCTTTTGAGTTTGCTTGATCATTAAATTAGTCCACTGATTTTTTTGCATCTCCTTTCACATGAGGTGCAGATGCACAATAAATGATAGCAGCCAAGCCCAACAAATATGTTAAGTACATATTGGTGAGCTCGTTTATGTGGTTCTTGCTCCATCATTTTTAAGATGAATGCAGATGACTTGATATGATAAACAAAAACTTATTTATGCTTATCTCCAAATGTATGACCATAATCATCATATGAATTGCCAGACGGTCGCAGAACTTTCTTCACATACTATTGTTGAAAATTTTCTCTGTAAGGCCACGCCCCTTCCATGCTCATCTAAGACAATTTTAACTAAAATACGGCCATGCATGGAAAATACTAACTTGGAAGAAAACAAATACCCGCGAAAATTACTCAGTATTCTGGTCTGGATCTCCAATCTTGCTGGGTCAAACTCAAACTACTGCATTGAAGCTTAGATGGATCTCCTCATGAGTCATGGCCAACGCTACTGATGTCTAGCAGCTTTTTTGGTAGGATTTCGGTTGCCGCGTATTCTGGACTAACCAAAGATTATGCTACCATTACTAAGAAAATAAGATGTTAGCTTGTCGGAAAAAGGGCATGCCAAGGACCAATCACAAGAAATCAGCCATTGATAGTTGCATCTAATAGACCCAATATTATAATTGAGAATTCGCTATAGCTTGGTCTTGAAGCACTTATGAACACCATCAAACTTGAATGGTACATGAGAATTTTCTATTCTAATGGGTGTATTGAGCCATGGATTGGACGGTCGAGCAAAGTGTTGATGAAGCGCTCTCACGGGGCAAGACATGTTCTGTGTTACATACGTAGATTCCACTCTCGTCCCTATCTAACCAGATATATCAACTCTGTACCGAATAGACAAGGATGAAGTCACTGCCCACACCCATTGTCAATGTCTATCTATGTGGGCACATGAATCAGATGGCTATCTAATTCATTATCTTCATTTCAGATTTGTTCAGCTTATCCTCTTAAATATACACCAAACAAAAAATAAAAGCATTAGCCTCAAATTTCCTTATTCCTATTAACTTTCGAAGACCCCGCACTTTGGAATGCCACAAAATGTGAATTTTCAGTGAACATATTTGAATGAGCTTTTTGAAGTGGCAACTAATGTTTTCAAAGAAAAAAAGTAACCGCTTCCAAGGACGGAAGTTTGGTAATTAGATTAACAACGGTGTGGCTAAACAAAGAATTAAACTTCGGCCTACCATAGAAATTCTCTTAAAATTTATATCTATATTTATCTTAATAATGTATTATGATAAATTACATGCTATTAATTTGGATGAATTTGATGTTCAGATTTTTGACAACCAAAATTTAAATATCACGTTTCATTTTAACATGATAAAATAAATAACAACAAACAAAAACAAGACAGGATACAAACAAATTTAAAGTGAAAATCTTTCAATACAAAAGGAAAAGTTATAAGTTACTTCACCCGCCTAAACCTTTAACAACCGGTCAATTTCAATTACAAATTTTTTTAGCAATTTTAGAACCATCAATGATTGGTGAACCAGCGGATCCATTTGTAACTCCTTTGCAACTCTTTTAAAAATATTATTGGAATAATACTTTTTCTCGTATTTCAAATTTTCTATATAATACCCGATAAGTTATTGGTTATACCTGTATAGGGGTGGGCATCAGTCGGACAAACATCGGATAAGTTATTGCCTTGCCCGCGTCTGTTCAAAATTTTGTCGGACAAAATTTCTTCGACCCAATTATTGTCTGACTTGTCCGTCGGGCTCAAACAGTGTTCGCGAATAATCCGAAATCAAATGGAAACCTAGTGAGTACTGTTTCGTCTCTGCCGCCGCCGCCCTTCTCGCCGCCTGCGAACCGCCTCCCTAGCCGCCTACGAATTGCCTTTGCCGCCCTACGAGCCTCCACCGGCCTCTGCCGCCATGCGCGCAGCGAAACCCTCCGCCACCGCTTGCCTTCGCCGCCCTCTGTGCGCCGCGAAACCCCCTACCGCCGCCTGCCTCCGCTGCCCTCTGCATGCAGCGTAACCCCTCTGTCGCGCCTGCCTCTGCTGCCCTCGGCCGCCCGCCCTCAGACGCCCTGCCTCCGCCGCCTACTTGCCTGCCCTCCGCCAACATCTGCCTCCGGCGTCACGGCGGCTCGTCGGTGGCTGGGGGTCGTTGAGATGTCACGGCGACGGTACGGCTGGGCAGGGCGACGTCGATTGGTGGCGGGATGGCGTTGACGACGGCGCTAGGGTTTGGGGGAAAAGATGACCGGTGGCAAACTCGTAAATAAGACTTGATACGATACCGGCTCGAATCAAGAATAATAACTAACTCGAAATAAAATTTTCAAAAAATCAAAAAAATCAGGAAAAATCCCATAAATAAAATAAACACCACAACATCCAAATAACATGCACTATAACTAATAATTAACGCGTCCTAATGTATTATTTGACCTAAAATAATTCTATTCGACTAAAAAATAACGGTCAAATCGACCGATTTAGACCATAAAACCTTGACTTTGGACATAGGTTTTAGAGAGGGAATTAGAAGTTATGGAACTATTTATTTATGGAAGAATATTGAAGGAAAATATCCTATTTTCAAAATGAAGAAGACAAAAAACATGAATAATTAACTTTTTTGAAATTTTTTCATGTAGGTGAGTTACATTGGATGATGAATTAACTATTAAAATATTTTATCTTTGAAGTATATGTAATATTGGAGTATATTTTGATGTCAATGATTATTTTAAAATTTTTATACATTGATTATTTTTTGTTTGACTTTAAAAATTAAGAGCATGCTAATTAAATTGTAAGTGGTTTGATATGATTATTAATATGGATGTATAGTTCTAAATTCTTAAATATAAAAGTGACTTTTATCTTTTTTCTATGTATGTCATTTTTTATTATTTTAGATATTAAATATCAAATTTTATGTATAAACTTAATTAATTTTATTGTATATTATATTTTAAAATTTTTATAAACTATAATATTATCCTTACAAATGTTAAAGATATTATATTATTGATATAAAATATCGAATACTCGGTTGGTCGTTCAGTCAGACAAAGAAATATCCATATTTGGTTTGTTTTAATTCGTTCAGATTCGATCGGTTAAATTTGGTCGGACATGCTTCGAATTTCGGTTAAACAGACAAATTTGGACGTCCATGCCTACCCCTATACCTGCAAAATTGTTGACAATACCTATATTAAAGAATGTTAATAAAATTAACCCTTTTTTTCGAATATCCATTTCTAATTTATTGAGTCTCTCCGGATACACCATAAGCCAAGCGACATATCTGCTTGCCAAGTAAATTCAAAGAGCCTTTCTTAAATGTAGAAACAAAAAGAAAAAATACGAAATTCAATCAAACAAATAGGAATAAATTTGAAAATACCAAAGGTAAAATCCATTTATATTTAATATAATATAATAACCAAAAATTGGGTGGATAACCGAAAAAATTAACCGGTACTGATGTTGAAAATAAACAGCACAATTAATGATCCGATGCCAAATAGGTGTCTTCTCACAACAAATAATATTTTCTTTTCCCAAGGCCAAGAACTTAATGCTCCTTTCTCAAATTAATTGATTCATAAGTGAACTCACTTTACTCTTGACTCTGGAGCCATTTTGCATCTTTTCAAGAACTAAATGTGCTTGCCAGAACATATCTTACAATTAATACGTCTAACTACATATTCATACACGAAGAACACGGAATGCGTGAAACATGAGCCATCATTCCTAAGTAATACTCACTCGATAATTCTCGTTGAATTCATCGTATCTCTTTATTAATTATACATATACACCAATATATTTTTGTATCTAAACTATCAAATGTGACATACCATTATCTACAACTCCTCGACTACCACCCACCGAAATATTTTAACATTTGTTTCGAATTTAAATAAAAATAATTCAAATACATTATCCCCTTACAAGTTTAAATTTTTTTATTTTTTATTGTTACATTTTAATCTGTATTTTAGTATTTTTTGTATTATGATTGATCTTAGCCCCAAATAAATATTTTTATTGACCTATAAATATATTTACTCAATATATATTTTATAACTATAGAATATAAGTATTAAAGAAAAATAGGCAAATCAATTCTAAGAATGAGTTCGGACCCAATCCTATTTGAATAAAATTCTAAATCTATATCGGATTCGAATAATATATATCTAAATAATATAAACTTGTATCTAATTTTAGTACATTTTAGTATATTTTATATCCAAATAGTTTTGTGTACGAAATTAGTTGGGTTTTGAAAGGAGTGGATCCAATTTACTGCTGAGGTAAAAAGAAAGTATTTATTTATTTATTTTTTAAATGTTTAATTAATGAGACCGATGAATTTCCGGGGGACCCGCTGTCCATCTCAGGTAACAAGTGAGCGAAAACAAGGGCGGAACGGAAAACCGTTTCCTGTTCCCAATCCCGGTTTTGGACAGTCCACTACCCCACGCCGTCGCCGGGAAACCGGACCCTGCCATTTCCGGAATCTCGCCGGAGCTCGATCTTGAGCCATGGAAGGTCGGAGGCTCGCCGGATATTGACAATTCGGGACCTTTCTGCGCCGGAGCTGATAAAGCCCGCACCTTTTTGGCGCCGGCGGCGATGGACTTGGACGGCGTACGGGCAGTGCTGCGGCGAGCCGGCGTCGACGTCTGGGATCTGATCGGCGCCGCCGTCTCCCTCGCCGCGGAGGAGTTCGGGCCGGAGCTGAAGTCGAGGCGGGACTCGATCGTGGAGCGGCTCTACGCCTGCGGCCCCTGCCAGAACTGCGGGAGGGGCGGCGGGGACGGGGGAGGGGCGGATGTGGAGCTGGTGAACGGGATATTCGGCGCCGGCTGCGATTCGCCGGCGTCCCCGGAGTCGCCGAAGTTGGAGGTGGTGGAGGAAGAGGAGGAGGAGGAGGAGGAGGTGGTGGAGGGGAAGGATCTTCGGAAGATCCTGGCCATTAAAGCGAAGATCGACGATCCTGATCAGGTGATTCGTCAATTTCTACACTTTTGGTAATAGATTGTTTGAAGATAACCACCTAAATATTTCTTGTTTTGCAGACCGAGGAAACGCTCTTAGATCTCTTGGAGAGGTTGGGAAGTATAAATATAACATTCACTGCTTTGAAGGTAGATTGCAAAATCTAAAAAAATAAAAAATGAAGCGCATCAAATTTTGCAAAAAAATTTCATCTTTGTTTCTTATTGTCACTATTGTTGTGTAATTTTTTTTAATTTTGTATTTTAGGAATCTGATATAGCAAGGCATTTGAACGGATTGAAGAAGCACCAGTCTGGTGAAGTTCGTCGACTTGTGAAGCAGGTTATTAGGTATAATTGAGCACCTGTGTCTTCTATCTTTTGTATTAGTTGAGTATCATGTGTCTTGTTTTGTCTGATTTTCTCATATGCCGATTATATATTGACGGCTACAACAAACTATTTTAGACTTCAATCCACAACAACTATAAGCAACTACCCTAACAGATTTTATTACCCCGTCTTTAGGCTGAAATGTTTGCATAATATCGCCTGACCTAGTGAAATCTAGGGCAGAAGTAAAATGCTATTTTCAATTGTCATAACTTGGATAGTGCTAAGCTATTTTTTCAGAAAGTGTGTCAATCAAGTGGGTGATCAGAATTTAGGACGCAAGATGTGGGTATTTGGTTTATCTGTCTCTCACTTAATTTCATTATTGCAGGAAATGGAAAGACCTTGTGGACGAGTGGGTGAAATCATCTAGCCCCGATGAAGGTGCAGCTGAAGCATTTGTTGGTAAATGAAAACTAAAAATCAAATTCTATTTTCTTTGCAGAGGGTTCGGATGCATAAGTGAATGAGCAAAATGAGCTGAAGTTGAACCCTACAATCAATTGTGCATGGCTTCCATTTTGAATCATATTTGATAGATTCTTTGGGTGGTAATAGGGATCAGGAAACAATATCAATCAATTGCAACCATATTCACTTCTTTCTCTTACTGTATGTGATGATCTCACTACAGCATCTTATACTTTAAATAGGTCATTCAGAAAACAGAAAAATGTTGTCGTTTGCCTTCTACATAGTAGAAACTCTTATAAAATTGCCTTGAAGGGATCTGTAGATAGAGGTACTTCTGATGAGTTTCCTAGATTTTAGTTCACTTGAGCTGATAATGAAGCTATCAACACATTCGAGTACACTCATAGCCTAGTCTAGCTGTGGTTCAAGGTGGAGCTTCTTCTCTGCTTCAAGCCACGGGGCATCTTAATATATTTTTCTAAAATTCTGAGCTTGCAGATAATTATAACCAAAACTTTATTAATGGTTTTAATGAGAGCAATTGTGACAGCTGAAGGAGACTCTCCTCAGCAAGTCCAAGCCAAGCATCAATCAAATGGGAGGCGGGTGTGTGGCTATTATTTTGTTTTATAGCTATAATTTTGCACCTTTAACTTATTGTGAGCTTTATTATTGCCTTTTTAATGCTTAAAGGTGGAGGATCCATCACATTCACCATATTATCCTAGTAAGTGGATGATGTTACCCTCCTTTTGTTTACCGTTCAAGACTGGTGATTCTATGTGACATTATATTGGAAATCGTGAAGGAAGTATAAGTGCTGAGCGAAGTAATCCAAAATTAGAGAGCAAGCTAGCTATGGATCCTCGTCGAGAGGCAGAGAGAAAGCAAAAGCAACCCACACCAACACCTCCTTCTGCACAGGTAAATATTTGTCTAATTTAAATGTTCTGACCAAGAACATTTTTTTGCTTGCATCTTATGAATATATAGTTGGTAATTTCGCCTTGATAAATGATTATTTACAGAAAACAAATGAAGCAAAGGAAGATACAATTGACATGGAAAGGCTAGCATCTGCCAGGAAACGGCTTCATGAAAATTACAGAGAGGCAGAAAATGGTAAACTACGAAACATTAATTTTCATTTACCACACCATTTGAAGCCTATCTATGGTACTGATTGCCTAGTTTTGCTGTTTTCTTGAAGCTAAAAAACAACGCACCATACAAGTGATGGACTTGCATGAAATTCCCAAACCAAAGAATTCTTTCTTTGCCCGGAACAAGGGTGGGTCCCATGGGAGGCACTGAAAAAACTGAACCAGCACATTTGGTGGATTGCACAGGCGACTTTTGGCATATAAACCTGCAAACTTCGGGTTTATGTAATATGTCACATTTGGCTTGCTTATTATTTGTCTAGGGCACAGATTTTGACTCGTAAGTTACTGCGTAATCAGAAAACCTGGATAAAGCATGAAGTCAAGTTCAGTAGTAGTTTATAGTACTTCTGGTTTTTTATATATATAAACCACTGTTGCATGAATCGCCGATTCCAAATCGGAATCGGTCGATTCCACTCGGATCGGAAGAAAACCGATTCAAAGAACCCATTTAATCGGTTTTCATCGAATCGGCTGATTCTAGCCGATTCGAGCCGATTCTGAATCGGCCCAAATCGGTCGATTTCGAGCGCAGGGGGCGGGGCGCAATGGGCGCAAGGCGAGGCGCGGCAGGCGAGGGCGGGGCACGGCAGGCGCAAGGCGAAGCTGGTGGGGTTGGCGGGCGTAAGGCGAGGGCGGGTCGGGTGGCGGGGGGGGGGGTGGGGGGGCGGGGCGCGGCGGGCGCAGGGCGAGGCGGGTCTAGGGGAGGGGGGGCACGGCAGCGGCGGCGACGATGATGGGGGAGGAGGGCGGATACGGGAGAAAAAAGTCAAAGGAAAGAAATAACACTAATGGTATTCTCGTAATTAAAACTTGATTCGTTTCTGACTTGAGTAAAAAATAATAACTAACTCTAAATAATTTAAAAAAATCTTATAAATATTAAAATATATCATAAAATATAATACATACAATAATATTAAAATGACATCAATATTTAATTTTTATATATTTATGTTATGAGTTGTCAAATTATTATATATGACCGATTTGAACTTATTTAGAACGATTCAACTGAACCGATTCTTATCCGATTTAGACTGATTCTGATTCCAAATTTGACTCCCTCAAAACCCGATTCCGATTTTGATTCTGATTTATGCAACCATGATATAAACATGTTTTATATGCATATATACATACTGTAACACCCCAAATCCGGTTCACGCTCGTGAACCAAACCGGCATGTTACAGGCCCCGGTTAGGTCGGCTAACCCGAACCTAACTCATGTGGATCCGATCTCGGCGTCTTAAGATGAAGATACGATCCATCATGAATGAATAAATATGCAAAATCCTAACATGGTACTACATGAATGACAAGCAATTCAAAATACACACCAATACAGTTACGATCAAAATTCTGAAATCAAAACAGACCGGGTCTCCCCTAAAAGTGCAATTAGGGTCCACCCTGTCAAAATAATCTATACAGGTATATAAGCATATATCAATAATTTCATTAACACACAATCTGATTTCTGGAACTTGGGTCCTAACCCATCATACTTTTGCTGCGCTACTGTGATCATTTCATTTCGTATCATCATCATGCCTCAAACATTTAATCATGTCATTCACAAAATAATAACATAATAATACAATATTAAACATTCAAAAATCTAACATGTGTGTGCACAAGACCTCATTGCTCCTCCGTCCAAGCTGGCTCATCCATCTCGTGCTTATCACCTACATATATATAAGAAAAACGTCAGTAACAGGCGTTACTGGTCCGGAAAATAAAATAACTATAACAAACTGGCTATGAGAGCAAACTCTCATCTGAAAGCAAACATATACTTCCTCAAGAACACTCTAAAGGGCACTACTGAGGAGCCACTGGGCTGCAGACCCAGTAGCATCCCGAACTTACTGCTGCTGGTACTGTGCTACTCTCAGCACTTCTTTTTCAGTACTTCTCGTGAAACTTTATCCTAAGCCCTCTCCTTACCTCCATATTTCTCCTGGCCTTGAGCACGAAGGTTGAGTACTCTCAGACAGTCGCCTTTAGTACCCTTTGAACCACAAGTCCGGACATGCGCTGTACTAAACAGTACCCGTAAACCTCCACGTTCTCCGGGTGTGAGGAACTCAAACGCGGAGTTGTCAGGATCCCTCGGGAATGGAACAGTCCGCTGGCACTAATCCAGAGCCCGCTTTGACTGTCACGGCATCCTCTGCATGGTACGTGCAGTCGGTTTCTCCATCTCTCGTCTCACTGAAAACTCGATAAAACTATATATATAGGCCTGGGAAGGGATTCATATAATAGGCCCGAAGGCAACTTGTGGTGGATCTTGTTTTCGAAATCATCCTCGAGGGATCTCATCCTCGAGGGGTTATTAATCCGGAAATATTCGATTAAATGGCCCGAGTTAAGTGGGATCCGATAAAACGCCACTTAACCCGCCCTGCAATAATAAAATAAACATACAATGGAAGAGCGTAAAACAAGACGAGTCCTAAACGGACCTGGTAGAAGCTCCAAGCGTGTCATCGCGCCTAGGCGGCGAGCTCCTACTCCGTACCTACACATCAAAACTAAATACTAACGCCCGCTAACTAAATGATGCATCAAACTCAATAACATCAAAATCACAATGCAAGCATCCATCAACATAACAATCAGAAAATCATAAAAATTAATTAATCCTAGCTCATCCTATTCATACTAATTTTATTACGTGTCTATAACTTATGCTGTGGTCACTTATCATGCTCTGACCTGATCTACTTCATTACATCACTGATCCTTCATTCACACTTAATCTCATCATGTAACTTATCATTTCATCCCTAATTAGTCATTAATCACATCATACACATGTTTACTTCATTCATAATCTTAACATTCATCATAATAATTAATCAACCCTAGCATGCTATGCTAACAATTATCATCAATTTTAAATAATCAAATCGGAGGTAATTATACCTCACGTCGTCGGCAATCGGCGACGGCTAGGGTTCCGTCGCGCATCTCGGAGCTCGAATTCGGCGCTCCTCGGCGTCCGATGTTCGATCGAGTCCAACTGGGTGAGCTCCGCGGAAGATCCGGTGAATTCCAGCGAATTCCAGAAATTCCAATTTTCCGGTGGTTTTCCGACAGGTACTGGCGGTTTTCCGGCGGCTTCCGGTGGTTTTCCGACGACAATCGCCGGCGGCGTCTACTGGTCGGAAAGGGGTCGTGTTGGGTACCCTCGGAACCGGCTCGGCGAGCCCACCTCATCTATGACCTCAGTGTGGCCAATGGAGGCGGCGGCTCGCCGGAAAACGGCAAAACAGAGGCCGGCCGTGGTGGTTGCTAGATCCGGCCGGCCACGGCGGCAACGGCCTCCGCTCCGGTCAGGAAGCGTCACTGGGTGGTCGACGGTGCTGAGGCGACCACCTGATCGTGGTGGCGATGCTCGCCGGCGGCGGAATCGGCGACGCGACCGCAACGCGGCCGCGGCGTCGCGACGTGGTTTCCTCGCGTCGCGGTGGTCCGATGGGGGCCGGACCTGGTCGGGGCGGCAGGGCGACGCCGTGGCCGGGCTGGGCGGCGTCGATCGGCGGCCAGGCGGCGCCGGCCGTGGCGGCGGTGGCGCGCGAACAGGGGCGGCGCGGCGAGGGTTTGGGCGTGGGGGAGAAAAGTCGGGGTGAAAAATTAGTTGGGTGGCAAACTCGTAAATAATACTTGACTCGTCTCCGGCTCGAGTCAAGTATCATAACTAACTCGTATTAAATCCAAAAAAATTCATAAAAATCGGGAAAAATCCCGTAAAATCAAACAACACCACAACATTATAATGATATGCTCTATGACTAACAACCCACCCAAACTACCCGAACGCGTCCTAACGCGGTAAACAGCCTAAAACTAATTCTACGATCTATTATATATATCGTAATAAAAAAAATAAACTGCATACTCTCATATATTCTGATAACTCATTCTTTTCTCCTGTGTTCATGACGTTATCATCATATACTTGGGTACACATGACCCTCATGGCTCATACACGCGACCGGCGTCGGCTCAGTACACGTGTCCTGAAACTGACTCAACTCGAAAAAAAATAACGGTCGACCCGACCGGTTCTGAAAATAAAACCCTGACTCGAATCGTGGGTTTTACACATACATCCATTTATATATATATATATATATATAGGGGCGCTACCCTGCGCCAAAGGCAGAGTAGCGCCCCTCATTCACAAAATAATCCGGGCCGTCCGATTACGATCGAACGGCCCGATTACTAAAGGCGACTGCCTGAGAGTACTCGGCCTTCGTGCTCAAGGCCAGGAGAAATATGGAGGTAAGGAGAGGGCTTAGGATAAAGTTTCACGAGAAGTACTGAAAAAGAAGTGCTGAGAGTAGCACAGTACCAGCAGCAGTAAGTTCGGGATGCTACCGGGTCTGCAGCCTAGTGGCTCCTCAGTAGTGCCCTTCAGAGTGTTCTTGAGGAAGTATATGTTTTCTTTCAGATGAGAGTTTGCTCTCATAGCCAGTTTGTTATAGTTATTTTATTTTCCGGACCAGTAACGCTTGTTACTGACGTTTTTCTTATATATATGTAGGTGATAAGCACGAGATGGATGAGCCAGCTTGGACGGAGGAGCAATGAGGTCTTGTGCACACACATGTTAGATTTCTGAATGTTTAATATTGTATTATTATGTTATTATTTTGTGAATGCTATGATTAAATGTTTGAGGCATGATAGGATATGATTAAATGAAATGAGATGATGCTAAGACATGATGATAAGAGGTGAGATGTGATCAGAGAGCGCAGCAGAAGTGTGGCCCAAGTCCTATGATGAATATACAGTATATTAAATTATGTGTGATTAAAATTGTTGATATATGTATATATATTGGTATGTATTGTTTTGACAGGGTAGACCCTAATTGCACTTTTAGGGGAGACTCTGTCAGTTTTACTTTAGAATTTTCATCGATTTTTCTCGTGATTGTGATGGCGTGAAATTGAATTTGCATGTCATTCATGTAGTACCATGTTAGGATTTTGCACATTTATTCATTCATGATGGATCGTATCTTCATCTTAAGACGCCGAGATTGGATCCGCATGAGTTAGGTTCGGGTTAGCGGACCTAACCGGGGCCTGTAACATGCCGGTTCGGTTCATGAGCGTGGACCGGATTTGGGGTGTTACAGG